>JAUMHM010000083.1:10534650-10545576 GCA_032362435.1 Melikaiella ostensackeni
CTATGGAATTACGGTAATCGAATTATGCAGGTCGTACAATTACTGCTCGCGCGTATTCATCGGAGAGAAAAGCTGGGTCAGGAAAATAATATAATGTCGAACACGCTAACGAGATTCTTCCCGCTACTTCACTTCTTTGAAATGCTTCTTTCTTAAAAACATGCAAAACCTCTCTTCTTTAATTCAACAAAGAGCATCTACTAAAATTGTCGTTTTTTTTTACTCCTCTTCGCGATCATTTTCTTGAATAAGATCGTAGTCGCGAAGAGAATCGCAAGTGGAAAAAGAGCAGGATATTAGTTTAATAGCATTCTTTTATGCAGAATGTAATTTTTATCTTCTACTTCTGATGATCAGTTTTTCAAGTATGAATTCTTTTGGGCAAGTGTGCAGAAAATGTAATATTTTCTTCATGGTTATCTAATGGAAAATTTTAAGTCAGTAAATATAAAAATTATGATAAATAGTAATTCGGAAAAATTAAATTTGTGGAATATTCATGCGCCTCCTAACAATAGAAGAGGTGGCAGTTATCCTTAAAGACGCGCTTGGCTCTGCTATGTCTTTCCATAAAGACAAGGATCGTAGGATCATAGGAAAAAGGAAGACATTTTGAGGATGAAACGAAGATTGCAATCTGTAGAATGCAGTTATTGGTCATTCGAGATTAACATAAAATTATTTGTGTCGTTTTACGAGAGTTCGGAAGGAGCGGTTCTCCTTATATGGGAGTCCATTTGTCTCCAGGATAAATGGAGCCCAAGTAGAGGTTCTACCGAGCGTTTCAAAGCCCATAAAGTCACGTGAACGTCCCTTCACGTAATTTCTATCGAAATCTCCACCATCGGTTTCTATACGACCCCCATTTCAAGTTGCTCTCGCATCGTCGAACCGCTTGCAGGCGACGGTTTCTTTTCAATTTTACCGGACGGTAAAATGTCATGCTCACTTTTGAAACGAGCAGTATCCATTATCGACACGAAACCTACACAACGCGCCAAGAATCTTAAGTGCGACAAGAACCAAGAATCGAAGGCTTGATTTAATCATTTTATGGCAGCTTTGTGTTACACCAATGAATGGGTGACTTTTCATTATTTGCTTCTAAAGTGCTGATATCAAGTTTAAATTGAAATAGTCGCGCTTCAAAAGATTGTCTTTGTGTAATTATGTTAGTGAACTGAATCGAAAGGTAGAAGTGCTAAGAGAAGAGGTTTTGTGAATTTAATTATAAAGAATTCAGGTCTTGGAAGGTTCTTTGTCGTTTTTAAAAACTTTTTTCTTGAAAATAGTTGCAATATGAAACAATATATCAAAATATTCAAGTATTAATTAATTTTCCGAGCAGAAAAATCACATCGGGATCATATTGAGTTTTTAAAAAATGTCTCACTTACTAAATGGGTATAAGGCAAATGAGTGCTAAAGTACCAACTTTTCTTGAAAGTTGTTGAAACGAATAGAGGTAAGAGAATTATAATTACTAGAAAAGTTTCATTTTGTTTTTTATTTTCAATGTTCGCAATGTGTTAACAGGATTTATTGCCCATGAAAGTACTGCTGATAGAAGGCAACAGTACCAGAAAAGTTCAAAATTCTTCTCGTTTTAGCAGTACGTTTTTGGGGTATAAATCCTTCGAGCATCTTTAAAAATGTTGTAAAAATGAAATGAAACTCTTCTAGCAATTTTGTTCCTATTTATTGTCAGTGAAATCATCCCACGTTGATACTTTGCGATTTCAGTAGTGCAGGTCAGTATCGCTCAGACAGAAGCATATGCTATTTTATAAGATTTGAAGACTGAAAGCCGTTGAAAAAGTAATTAAGCGGTAAAAAAGCGGTTGAACAATTTTGATTTCGAATTTGAGGTCTTTATGGAGATCTATTCTTATGACAATATTAAACTTTTTTTCAAAAAATTGTTTTTTATTATGACAGGGATCGCAGCGGTTCAGTAGTTAAATTTTAGGTAAAAGGGGGATTTTTTCGCGAAAAAGGGGGATGAAATGGGGATTTCTTTCATTATTATAAACTGTTTATATCACTCGCAAGTTTTTTAGTCATTTTGGTGTTTGAAAAATTTTGTTTAGCTAGCTTTAGGGATCACAGTGGTTCAGCAGTTCAATCGTGGGGAAAATAGGGTAATTTTCTTCCAAAAAATCGAAATTTTTTGCCAAAAAGTCCGAAAAATAAGAAAATATATATTTTTTCGATAAATGATAATTTCAGGAAGTATCAATGCTAAAAGGTTGACAAAAATTATTACGGTGATATTATTTTTTTTTCAATTATTGTATCAAAAAATTTTATTTTGAGAAAATCTTTTCACAGCAATGTGTACTTGATTTTTAAGAATTTTTTACGCAACAAATCCATTTTTATAAAATAATTGGTTATCTAGTTCCGTACTGCCACCCTTCATTTGTGATTTTGTTTTAAAATATTTTTGTTAAAAATCATGCACGCTCATTGCGGATCGTTTCAAATTTTAAATTAATCCATTTCTACATTTGTACATTACTAATTTTCTAGTTTTTAGTTTCTAAATTTTTTTATGAATTGAAGTGGTTCAGATTTGTATTTTTATTAACTTGAGCCTTTGGAATCTGAAATTTTTCAAATTATTTGATGGGTTCTAAGTTTAGTTCTTTAATTTTTGAACTTTTTAGTTTGATATCTTTCCAATTTGAAAAAACATAATTGAATCGCAAAGGATTTCAAATTTGATAGTTTCTCAACTTGCAAATATCTGAATTTCGAGAAAATTCATTAAAATTTAGAAGCTTTAGTAACTTCTCTCAAATTAGGAGTTTAAAGAATTATTTGGTTAGGATCTTCAAATTTGGATAGTTTAAAATTTAATTCCCTCTAAATTTCTTCTGGTTTTAAGATGCGAATTGCTCATATAGCTGCACAAGTATAGATTGTGGTGCGCATTTTCAAATATTATAGGTTTTCATTTTAGAAATAAATCACAGCTAAAAAACGGGAAAAATAGCCTAAATGATCAAATATAGAGTTTATATGGGATTTTTAGAAAAATAGGGGAAGAAGGGGGAAAGGAAAAAATAGGGGAATAAGGGGAATAGAGGACTAACTATGGCCCATGTAGCTTTGAAAAATCTGTTAAACACTTCAGCACTTCCTACTGATAAAAATACTTCAGAAAAAAATTCAAGGAGATCACAGATTAAAAAAATAGATAAACAAAAGAATTGAAAAAAATTGTTTCAATTTCTTCAATAGATTTTTATCAGTAGATTTTCATTCCTTATTCTCATTTTTTTCTAGTGTATTCTTTTCAGTACAAAACACCAACTTATTCAAAATATTTTTCCAAGTAAGATAGAGAGATAATTGAAGAAAATTATGAAGATCACAATTTTTCCAAATACGCAGTTTGCTTACATGTAAAACCAAACCATATGACATATATACGCTACTTTTTTGCACATTATTTAAGATTTCAAAAACTTTGTTTCCACAACAAAAACTAACATACTCTTCTTTGATACACCGCATTACGTATTTCATTATATAATAAGATGGTTTTCTTAGAAATCATTTCTTGAAATCTTTTTTGAATTTTTTTAAACAGAGAAATTTAATCTTAGATTTCGTTCCTGTTCTGAAAAGTATGGCTTCTTAGTCACCTCTATAAAAATGTTTTTGGTTTGCAACTACAGAATGGATTTATCTTTCAGGG
The DNA here is from genome assembly GCA_032362435.1 of Melikaiella ostensackeni. Lineage (NCBI taxonomy): Eukaryota > Metazoa > Arthropoda > Insecta > Hymenoptera > Cynipidae > Melikaiella > Melikaiella ostensackeni. The sequence goes on from JAUMHM010000083.1 coordinate 10,538,357, forward strand.
TTAGTTTCTTGACTGAATCGTTAGCCATTTTTTTGCTCTCGACAATGTCCTTCAAATCATCAAAATGAGCAAAAAAATCACTCAGGAAATATTTGAAAATTGTATTATCAAATAGAATTTCTTTCAAAAGATAAAAAGAAATGAAAAGGGGATTAGGCAAAGAAAGGGACGAACTGTGATCCCCGTTATTGAAATAACTATTAAATATACTACTTTCGTTGCGGCTACTCAAAGTAAAAAAAAGGATCATTTTTGTTGCAGAGCATTCTGCTCCAGCGATCATTTGTCTATCAAGATCATAATGATTTGTTCATTCGGATCATTTTCATCTACTTTCAGAGTTATGTGTCAGACTAAACAAAATGGCCGCCAGTTTTTGGCGCGGATGTCATAACTTAAATATTTTGTTCAACCGCGCGCAAGTGACAACAAAACTCAACAGAAAATATATTCTGTTATCAAGCTTTGTTATTTTTTAACTTTTCAAGTACACTGCACAATCAGAAATCATAAAAAGCTCGCATATGAGCTGAAGCAGAGGTTAAAGTACTCCAAGAACGTCGGCCATCTTGGTTTGATTTGAAACATGTCCCCGAATCAAATCATTATGAGCCCAAAAATCGAACATTCATTCTGGCCGATTAAAATGCTCTTGACTTCAGTATCATTTTTGTTGCACATCAAAATAATATTGATTTCCGTATCATTTTGAACAATTTTCTTACTGTGCTCTTACTTATCTATAGTAGATTTGAAGCATCATCTTACTATCGATCATTGATTCATGCCCAAAATCGATCAAAACATCTTTTCCCAGAGATAAATCGTGTGAAAGAGATAGTGCAGAAAGCTGAACGTAAAAGGGTGGATGACGTCTATTATAGAAATGATTCGTCTCCTGTAACCCGGTTTTAGAACCACTTAAGATCTTTCTTGATGGTCTCACTTATATACCGATATTCTCGTAATTCGAGCCTTAAAACGAGGACTCGGGCGTTTCGAATCTAGAAAGAATTTTCTGCTGAGTTAGAAAAAGGCGTCGGGAATGGGAGGACAAGGCCAGGAAAAGGAAGACGAAGACGAGCAAAGGATGAGAAAACGATTCCAAGCACTTAGAGGTGCCGCTCGTCAGACACGATGATGATGTATGGCTCTTACCGACAGAGAAGGTTACGCTATGCCCTGGAAGGTCCAACCTCCTTCCTTCCTTCCCTGTAAGCCCTCAGGGCGCCAAGAAGGGAATGACGAGGAAGCAAGGAAGGAAGGATATCTAAAGATGGCCGTCGCCTCATAACTCCTCGAGTTTCCACTCTTCACCCTGGACCACTCTCTCCTGACATACAGGGTGTCCTTTTCTAATCCACGATTGCTGAACTTTTGCCCGTAAACGCCGAATAATTGAGAATGATCTGTGTTCCTCGATCAAAAAAAACTTATGCTAATATTACTCTCTTTCGCGAATTTAAAATCTCGTTGTCAAAAATTAACAATGAACAATTCTCAACTTGATTTCCAAGTTTCTTATTGAACTTCATAACTATAGCATCATGAATGAAATAAGAGGGTGTCTACCCGAGAAATGTTTCCAAATTTGCAGTTATTTCCCGGTTTTCTCCCAGTCAATTTTATTAATTAATTTATGTTTATTTTCATGTCTAGTATTCACTTTGAGGTTAATGTAATTATCGTAACCCAATTCAGCAAAATAATACTCTTCATGTTCATTCTTAAAACATCTTATACTTGTGCCAAACAAAAATTATATTTTTTTATGAAATAGAAAATTATAATAATACACTACCGCCAGTTATAATGTGGACATTTATTTTTTAGTAATTAAAATAGGTTAATTTTGACTGTTAATTTTATAATTAATTTCATACTTCCGAGTTAAATTTTGTTTTCTCTTAAATAAGTTGAACTGAATAAAATTATGTAAGGATAAAGTCTTGTTGACAATTTTTTAAAAAGCAATTGCAAAAATAGTTCGAATTGTAATGTTTTCTTGAATTTTAAATAACACCTAAAATAACAAACATTTGTCGATGTTCTTGTGCTCATTTCAAAGATGATTTTTGTGCAACCGCATTAACTTGTCAGAATAATTGTGAAAAAATTTCTTGCGTGGTGCAAACAGTTCTTGTTGGAACAACATGGAAAAAAATTTTCCGCTGAGAAACAAATTTTTTGAAATGTACGAAATAAGTAATCATGAATTTTCTATAAAAATTCTATAAGATATACATCTATTTGATTTTTAATATTATTTTTCCATAAATGAGATGATTTCAAATTTTTTTAACTTTTTTATATCAACTTCAACTTCTAGCACAGTGCTAAAAAAATGAACAATAACGTAAAGTAGTTGCTGCAATTCTTGATTAATTCACCTTTACAATGAGCTCGAGAATATTGAAAAATGTATATAATTTCAGAGTTTATTTGACATTCAGGAAAAGCATGAAGACTAGCATTTGTACCTTTTTTGCAATAGCTTCTTAAACAAATGACAAAGCAACTTCACCCTGGGCTAATTTTATTCAGAAATTAGCTAGCTTCCAAGCTATATAAGAGAAAAAATTTCAACTCAGAATTAATAGAATTAATAAATTATTGAATGCTAACAAATATGTATGAAAATGGTACAATTAGACTTTGTTATTAATTTTACGATTTGAACGATTTACTTAATATTATTCAATAAAAACGTAACAAATTTTGCCTATTTTATGAGTAAATTTGAAGATTCAATAATTTTGAGCTTGAGAGTACGTCTACAATGTCCTTAAAATATTGTTAAATATTCAATTCATCCATTTAAAAATGTGACAGTTTTCAAAATTTTGGAAACTCTTCAATTCTTCAATGTTAACCGATTATTATAAAAAACATTTCATCGAAATTCAAATTTCTTACTTTTTGAGAATGAAAGTAAAATATATATATATATATACTAAAATGGGCAAACGTTAATCTATTTGTATTTTATTGTTTGAATGTTCCAAATCTCCAATAGTCAAATTTTGAAAATTGCCAATTGGAGATTGTTCAACTTTGAATTCTTAGATTGAAAACTTGGTAAACAAACAATTTTGAAAGTTGCATTGTGTTATTTTTTAGTTTTAAATGTTTTTGGTTGAAAATTGTCCAATTTTGAAAGTTCTCAGCTTTAAATGTCTGGATATTGAATAGTTGAATTCCAATTGCAAACAACTGCGTATTATGATTTGAAACATTTCATTTCATTTACGTTCACAAATTCAACGAATATATTGAAAAATTGTAGAAAGCTATTTCTAAAAATATTTGGATGGATCACTTCAACGTTGTGTGATAACTCTGGACCGGAAAAACTAAGATAACATATCTGTTAAAACACATTCAATATGCATTTAAGTACAATCATGCAGTACCATTTTTTAAAATTCCGATCACTACATCAAATTTCCGGTTATTTTGCGATTTTTTCCGGTGAATGAAAGTTCCGGTCATTTCCCAATTGCCCGGTCAAGTGAATAACCTGAATAAGTCTTTTTTAGCTAGATTATGATTTTAATTTGCTGTTAGTGATAAAATAGGACCAGTATAGTGAACAGGGTTACTGCCGACACCCTCCTAGTGAGCGACACTATACAATAGAAATGCATTCATTAAAAGTATGGGGATCTAAACTGAACAATTGTATGTGGGCAAGTATTCTATTATCCATGTAACTTATATTTCAATATTTCTTCAGTACTGTGAAACTTGGAAAAAAATATATTCCTTATCCTGTAGTACTTTCTGGGGCTAGTTTGTTGATTTTAGCAATATAATTGAATAAATCTTTGCCTGGAACTTGAGTGAATGTAATATATTTCTAATATTCTTATCGTACCTTCAAAACCAGTTAACGACATCGAACAGGAGGAAGTTTTTAGGGAGTTATACTCAATATTATTATTGACATCCATGTTCTTATGATTGCTGTTTGTTTTCTGCGTTCCTAGGAAATCGTTTTTATAAATTTTGAATGTTCAGTTACTATTCAATTAGTTTGGAATTTTTCATACTCAAAAATCAGTTACCGACACCCCAAAATGAATTTGGCAAAGTTGTGTAATTAAAAACTGAACATAACTACAGAATGTCGAAGGTATTCCTTTTCAACGAAAACTTCCTCTCTTCTTGCGAAAATATCCATAATCAGATGAAATTATGTTCTTTATTGTCTAAAGCAACTTGATTGCATACAATTTCTTACGAATAACTTTCCAAATGTTTAAATTTAAAATCGGTACAGGTGTCGTTCACTAGGAACATGGTGTTGTGAATTGAATTCGAATCAAGTATTTTCAAATGAATATAATAAGAGTTTGTAATAAATAAAGATATTTATATGTATTGTTTGCAGGGTGGCCGTTTAAATCTAGGAAAAAAATTCGCGGTTTCTTCCGGTTCGCAAAAATTGAGGGTCCGGATCAAAGAATGGGTCGCGCGGCCGAAAACGCAGAAAAGTATTGTCCACACTGTGACGTCACACGTGGAAGTTCGAAGCCCGAAAATAAAAGAAATAAAAAAACCAGGGAGATAGGTCTTTTAAAATGAGTTGAGGTTCCATCAACGATTTTTTTCCAAAATCATTATCTTTTGCGAAAAAAAATAAAAACTGAGCTTTTTTCAGGAAGAAAATCGTGTTTTTCAGAACTTAAATTGCCATAACTAAGTAAATTATCAACGGATTTGGAAAAATAAAAATGCGTTTCACTCGGGAGACTTTATTGATGGCTACAAGATAAAGAACCCCATTAAAAAGCAATTATAAATTAACAATATTTTAATTGAAAGGAAAAACCGTGTTTTTCGACATTCGGCGATCGGAAAGTCCAGGGATGTTTAAGGCACGGACAAAGTGAGATGGCAAAGTTCTTCGTTAATGTTCGAAGCAGCTTTGTAGAGCGTAAAACTTGTTTCATGCACAGTCTTCCATTTTCTCTTGAATAGCCCATCAAACTTCGTACATCTTCCATCATCTCTTTTGTTATTCCAAGAATTTCAGGCTGATTCGCATTTTTAAGTATTTCGAACTCAACGTCTCCATTAATTTGGAACGTGACTGGCTTCTCATTGAAAGAATAAAAAATGTCTACACTTCGGTTCGGAAAATATATTATTCTCACGGCTTCGCTAATCTTTAAATTTTTTGGAAGTCTTACATTTGTTTTTATTACTTTTTGAAAATCCTTGACGTAGAGCTCTTCCTGTCTAAAAATTGGGAACGGTGGATTTTTCGCGGTTCTTATAATTTCGACATATTTATCAACTGATTCAATGCGTTTTAATTTTTTTTGTCCGTAAATTCCCGAAAATCCGATCGCATTGACAATAAGAGTATCCCCGTACAGGGTGCAAGTGTTCTATTTGAACCATTATTGTACAATTTTTTCGCAAATTCTCGGTTAATAACTTGAAATAGCAAATTGTACACTGTTTTTGATCCTTTCTTAAAATAACCTTCGATAAATAGAAACATGTAACTTGTATCTGCCTCGTTTTTTAAACGCTTCTCTTTTTTTTCTCATAATCTGCCCGTGATTTCTCCGCTCCGAAAATGTGAACATTAAATATGAAAAGCCACAACAGTCGCTTATAAAGTTGCTCGTTCACGGGAATCTTGGAAAGTGGTAGATTTTCTCCGGAATGAAATTCGCAAAGAAGTGCATTTTGTTCGTTCATCATTCGTTTCTTCATCTTCACATAATCATTGACTTTTTCTTGATGCATTGCTAATTCTTCAGAAGTTTCCGACTTATCTACGCGCGAATCATGCTCGTAACAAAAATTACAAACGTCAGTTCGCGTTTTACGAAACGAAAAATTGACGTGATGATTGAAGAACTTTGAATGCGTAGAAAAATCTAACGGAGGGTTCGAATCGTTTTTCGTTTTTTTGAAATATTCGATAAAGAGCGTGTACAATTTTTCAAAAGTTAGATCTGAATTATCAAAGAAACGCAGTTTCGTGTCTTCTCTGGTGTAATGGGACTTATCGTTCGATAAACTCTTTCAATGTGACGTAATGAGTTGTTTGAGTCTTTCGGTCAATTTAATTTGATGACTTCTATGTTTACCTCTTTCATCACCAAGAGATGAACCGTTCAACATTTTTGCTTATACGTAGGAGAATTTTTTTTGTCTATACCAAATACTTTGCACAAGAATCATTTGTCTGTACTTATCGTGATATTTTCACAGGGATGTATGTAATTGTAAATCCATTTGATGAGTTTGCGATCGGGATTGCTAATATCCTTCTTGTTCAGCGCTCAAAATCACCACATTTTGAGCTCTATAGTCTTCCAGCCTCCAAAAAGCGTCATGAAGATCTTGCTGGCATTGAAAGGTGTCTCGTTCGAAGCATTTCCGCGAACAACAAGAATCTATAATTTCCAGACTCCTTCTTTTGACCACTTCTTCAGTAGAACCAGACACATACTCGTACTCTTCGCCCTTTCATAATAATGTGCGAAATGTTTATTAATATCAACTTCTGGATTAAACTAAAGCAGGAGCCACGAAACTGAGTTTTTTACGATTCATATATAATTTGATAAGATACACTGAAAGTCCCATAAAGGTCCGACTTTGGTTCTTGCCTAAAATGGCCTTGGATACATAGCGGACCGACTCCAATCAAGAAAGAATCAGGGCCATTGTGTACACTGAAATGAGAAAGACAACGTTCATTCATACTTATCGTCAACAGCAACGTTGTCGATGACTAAACGAAACTTCCAAAGATTCGTAAATTACCCGGATATCAAATTTCGGAAACATTAGATTTTCCATAATTTTTTACACGAGTAATTATTGACAATAAGTGAATCCAGTTACCAACGTTTATCTACCTTCATATCCAAATCAAATCTGAACTGCCGTTTCTTACTACTGTGAAATAATTTCCCAAAGATTTTTTGTTACTTTTGTAAAGCAGTGCAAGCGAAGTGATAATTAATTTGTAAGATTTTAGTTGTTGAAATTGTTATACAGAGAAATATATGAGTTCGAATAGTTTAAAAATTCATCACCAAATTTCCCCACTTCAATCAGGTTCTCCCCAGAATTTAAATCCAACAGTGAATGCTTGTTTTCATTATTTTTCATTTTCGATGATTTATTTGATAAATTCAAGAACAATTTTGAATAGTAACATCCAACATCCAAGGATTTGTTATTCGGCG
>JAUMHM010000083.1:10561788-10585094 GCA_032362435.1 Melikaiella ostensackeni
TGTGTGTGTGTGTGTGTGCGTGTGTGTGTGTGTGTGTGTGTGTGTGTGTGTGTGTGTGTGTGTGTGTGTGTGTGTGTTAAAAGTATATAAGTCGTGTCATAACTGTCTGAATACACTTCGAATTTTCTTTGCTCCAGTTTTGTTCTTTTCTCATTCACTCTTATTGCTTCTCTTATCTCTTTTTATATCTCATTCTCTCTAGAGTGTTCTAAGGGGGTCTTGACTTTTATCCCCCACCGCCACTCACTACTATTCTAGTGAAATGACGTTTGAAACGACGAATCTGTGGAAGGGCCATTTCCTGCTTATTTTCTCTGCGCAACCTATTTGTTAAACTGCAGTAGAACTTCAAAAATGATTTTAAAAATTTAGAGAAGATAACGTTGAATACGATTGAATACAACACACTCCAAACGAATAAAAATACATTTACTCCAGATAATTGTTAAATAATACATTATATGATTCAAATGCAAATTTCGAGCTCAGACTCCATATTTTTTTTCCTTTTCTCGAACATTGATTTGAATCAAATTCAATAAAGGGGTTTTTCGGACTTTCGGGCCAATATAAAAAACAAAAAACGATTTTAGTTGTCAAACATCGTTTGTATAACCTTGCTTCTCAAAACTTCGAAACACAATGCGGGCCTTCATCAGGAATTGAACACTTCTCTGAAATTAAGTGATATTATCATTATACCATTCAGCCAAATCTCTTTCGGGGTGAGCGTAACTTGTTCGTTTCTAGCTTCGTTCCACTACCGGGGATCAAGGAATTTACATGTCAAGGGGAAGTAAGAGATTTGTGAAAGAAGGAATAAGTTTTAATTTCAAGTTTTTCCCGTGCTGCTCATTCAATGACACACTCTTCCCACAACACCGCTCCAACCCGAATCACTGATAAATCTCTTCAGCAATCACCCCAGGTGCAGAGCTTCACAGGGCCATCATACATCACGATTCACATATAAATACTCAAGCTGACTGATAAATCCATAGGAAGATCTACACTCTTCATCAAATTCTTGTGATTCCACGACTTTTTATATTTCTCCGCTTTAGAGCCTCATTCACACATTCCAACCATTCTTTTATCGGTCTACCTCTGGGTAAGCTACCATCCACTTTACCTAAATACACTTGCTTCGTTAAACGTCCTTCATTCATTCTTTCAACATGGCCAAGCCATCTCAGCAAACTTCTTTCACTCTTGTCTATTTCTCATAATTTTACTCAAATTATATCGCCAATGATGTTTATTTATGATATTTTGTTATCCTCTATTGTTTATTAATTTTGTAAAAAAATTCTACAAACAAATTCCCAGTGCGAATGTGTAAAGGCGAAAGTAATGCGCTTTTTTGCTCAATTTTCCTTGAAATATATGGTCAGTAATGTTTCGTGATGTTAATTTGATAATAAACAAATTTTCTGAACATATGCTAAGTGTGGACGTTTAATGTCAGAAAAAATTCGTTTTTTTCGCAAACAGCCTCAAATTATGTTGCCAATGATGTTTAGTAATTTTTGCTTCTTTAACATAATTTAAGAAAAATTAATAGAAAAAACAGTTTCTTTCTGACCTTATATGTCCACGCTGAGCATTTGTTCATATAATTTGTTTATGAAATGAATAAAAAATATCGGATGACAATTTTCCATTATTAAATATCACTGGCGATATAATTTGAGGAAAATTAGGAAAAAAAACGATTTCCTCCTGCTTTTAACTGTCTACACTGGGCATTTGTTTTTATATAATTTGTTCATAAAATTAATGAAAAATATCAAATGACAATTATCCATCATTAGACATTACTGACGACATAATTTGAGGAAAATTAAAAGGATGAATGATTTCTTCCTGCCTTTAAATATTCGCACTGGGCATTTGTTTATATAATTATTTATAAAATTAATCAAGGATTCGGGTGAAAAATGTTTAGATTCGTGTATTATTTTTTCGATAAGAGCAAGCAATTTTAACGCAAATATGTACTTTGCGAACGAAAAATCCATAGTGTAGACTATTCGTTAATTTAATATATTTATAACAATTAACTTAACAGGAAAAGATTTTTTTTAACTAACTCCGTGCACTGAGTTTAGCGATGCTGAGCATGAGAAACATTTTTTCCTGAAGATAAACAAAAAAAGACTAAATTGACTTCTTTCACTATTTGCATTAACATAAAAGTTTAAACAAGAAAAAATAAATCAGGCTACATAAATCTCTTCAAAATTCATTTCTGGATTTTTCAAATGAAGAAAAAATTTAAATCGGTCAAGAACTGCCTCCTACAAGTTATTTTCAACCTCGTTTTCAAGAGAAAACAGTTAAGCAACTCTTCGTGTGTCAACATTTTTGTGTTTGGGAACGCGCCGTTCCTTTGACAAGGGTATTCTTTGGAAGTGGTTACTGCTTCCAGGATGTTCCTTCCACGGTTTGATAGACCACCTGGTTCGCTTGATAAGTTTGGTAAGAAAGCAAGTAAAAAATTTTTTTTTGAAAATTTGACTTTAATTCTCAACATAGTCGCCTTTGAAAGCTACACACTTACTCCAGCGAGATTCCAATTTTTTCATCCTTTCATTTCTTCCCACCATGCCAGGTCTTCAATTTGAGAAACAGAAAGAAGTCGCACGGAGCCAAGTCTGGAGAAAAGGGTGGATGAGGAATCAATTTGAAGTCCAGTTCGCGTATTTTGGCTATTTTGATTGCGAAGGTGTGAACAGATGCGCTATCGTGATGTAACCGCACTTTTTTGTGCGCTAATCGTGGCCGTTGTTTTTGTAGCTCGTCTTTTAAACGGTCCAATAATGGTGCATAGTACGTTCCTGATATACCTGTTTACCCTTTTCGAAATAATGAATGAGGACAATTCCTTGGGAATCCCAAAATACTGTGGCCATCACCTTTCCAGCTGACAAAACAATCTTCGCCTTTTTTGGCGCCCTTCCACCAGGCAGTACCTACTGCTTCGACTGCTGCTTTATCTCGAATGTATAGTGGTGGATCCAGGTTTCACCACAGTCACGAATCGATGCAAAAAAGTAAAAAAAAAAAAAGATTCCGATTAAACGTCGCCAAACACTGCGCTGAAACGTCTTTTCGGATACGCATTTGATCAGGAGTCAGCAATCGCGGCACCAATCTTGCATACACCTCCTTAACCTCCAGTTTTTTATGCAAGATGTTATAGATTCGTTCAGTGGAGTTGCCTACAGCTTCAGAAATCTCACGCACCTTGATTTGGCGATCTTCCATAACCATGTGATGAATTTTTTCCACCATATCCGATGTGGTGACCTTAATTCAGCGTCCGGAGCGCGCTTCATCTTTAGTTGAAGTTCTGTCACGTTTTAATTCGTTTATCCAAAAATATACGATTTTCAACGGAGGCGCAAACTCTCCGTGAACTTCGTCTTACTTGGCTTTGATCCATTTTTTCGAAAACTACTGACACGCTCACTTCAAACGTATGCCAAATACAAACTGAGCGTCGCTTTTGGCTGAAGCTTGGTAGATTTTAGTTTGAAAAGTGCCATTTCTTGGTTATATGCTACAAAGTTCATTTTGGCGCGATCTAGCGGGAAACGTACCTTACTTATCAAACGATCCTCGTATAAGTAACAGATCAAAAGTACTTTCTTGTCCTTGTTTTTAAAATTGAAAAATGAAAAAGTTATGCAGCTTTTTCTGTGTGTCATGCCATGTGTCATTCTTCGTATCATGCGTTCATGTTATATTGCTTTTATTGCTATTAGAAGCCAACTATTCACTCCATAATAAATGCTTCTCTAAATTAAGTGACACTATTTTAATAAACTAGAATTAAGGTATTAGACATAAACGTGATAAGTACAGAATTGTTATTACCTGCGTCAATCATGTAGAGTCAACAATTTTAATAATATGAGCAATGTCGAACAATGAACATGTGCTTTTGGTTATATGAGATTTCGACATATTAGACAATACTCAATTTATATGAACCAATATTTTATAAATATTGATTATATAACCTAGTATTGTAAAAATCTCTGATTCGAATGTCAGATAATACACTTAAATTGGCTGATATTTTTTTCATAAAGTTAAAATGACAAAGTCTAACTTAAGAAAAAGAAAGAAACAAATCCTACCTGTGGCTACGAAAGAGCATATGAAAAGAAGAGAAATGTTGAATTTTCATGACGTATTTGATGAAAATAACAAACTAGAAACTGTCGATTAAAAATTTTATGAAGAAGATATAAGAGTTTTTTTTTAGTTCTACTGGTCCATGTGATATTTTATTAAAAGTGTAAAGCTTTCGCTGTTTGATCTCACTAGGACTAACAAGAAAAATATGATGTTTATTAGTTAGTAAGTTATGTTTGCTAAGTTATTGTTTATTAGTCTCCTTTATTGAATATCTTATGTTTTCACATTTAATACTTGCAATATACGATATCAATTTGTCTGGCAGATTTGATCGAGTATTTCGTACATTCAGTCACCGTTTATTGAAATTTACCTCGCACCCATTGGATTGTGGAAAGTGTATATTTCCATAGACTGGTCATAAACGCGCCAATATCGGTGCATTTAATGCTTTGAATGCTACGTGGATTAACTGACTGTATTATACACCCACGATGAATGCTTGATAGCAGGGGATTTGCAGTTTGCAACGGAATGGGAGAGAACGATCCCGAAACCGATATCCAGTATTATTCCAGAATGTTCACTTTGCGGAGGCTGTTTACGCGACCTGCATCACCTATTGACAGATATACGTGTACGACTGAAAATTCTCGGAACAGAAATAAGATTGGCTGCTTTCGGCAATCCCGCCGGTACGTGATTGGTTCAAATCGATAATCCTCGATTCGGAAAACTTTCAATGTACTAAAAAAGGCTTGGAAAAATCTTCAAACCCTTCTTTTTGATACTGTTTATATGCTTCAATTTCTTCTGCAGAGTATTATGAAATTCCTAATTCAATGCTAACTAATTATATCACAGGGATCACAGTGCGAAAAGAAATCAAAAAAAGGGAAGTAGGAAAAAAATTAAACACTTATATTTGCACGTAGAAAAGAAGAAACAATCTTATTTTAAGAGATGTTGTATTTTTAAATAATGTCAAATGATTTTTTAAATGATTTCTGCCATTAAAGAATTCATTTTTGAAAATTGGATATACTTAGGTCATTGGAATTCCATTCACGGCGATATAAAAAAGTCCGACAAAAAATAAAGTTTGTCTGGTAATGTCACTGAAATGGTGAGAGCTAAGCTACATTGTTTTCCAAAGTGAGCCTTTTTTTGCTTTTACCAACAAAATTTTTTCACGAACTTAAATGCACCTTGAATATTTAGATGAGCAGGGTGGTTGTGAAACTTAATTTTCAAAGCTCCCTGACTTTTTCCTGACTAATTCTCCATTTTCCCTGACAAAGTACTTTAAAAAATAAAAAAATTGACCTATTTAAACCGAAAAAGTGACCAAGAGTGACTAATTTCTAGTCCAGAAAGTAACTAAAAGTGACTCAAAAAGAACTCAAAGGAATTTGATGAGTTTAATGAAAATTCCTGACTAACTTTAACGAATTCACGATAAATTCATAACATTTAGAGGTATTTAAGGGAAATGAAAAGAATACGATGAAATTCATGAAAATCCAAAGATATGGAAAAATTCATTGAATTCAGTAAGTTTTAAATGAGTTTCGAAAACTTCAAGGAATTTCAAAAGAATTTGGTGAATTGCCTAAGAATGCAAAGTGAGTTTGAAATACTGTAGGGTGAATTAAACAAAAAAAAATCAAAAAAATCCACTGAATGATAAAATTCAAGAGAATTACAAAATATTCAAAAAAATGCAGCATGAATTTATAAGAATTCAGGGTAAATTCCGAATGAATTGCAAAAAATATTTGAGAATCGCTGCAAAGCTTTCGAACCCTACGAAATCCCTCACTTTTTGTGAACAAATGCTATGAAATCCATTAAACTACACTCATCTCGCGTTACTGTGCCGGCCTCTGGTCTGGTCGGCACAGTAACCGACGCTATTTAAATCTAGTTTCAACCGGATTCAAAGCAGCAAGATACATTTTTATATTTCTGAATAACAATGGGTTCAACAATTTTTTTGGTAGTTTTTCGATTGTGGAAGGCAACGCATGGGGTCTACGAGTAGTTTTGACAAAAAACTCTCAACTGCTTTTGAAAACAGGCTTAGTACTTGAACTTTACGAAACTTGTGATTATTTTCTAAAAAAAAAGGACTAAATTCGATGACAAGATTAAAAATAGGGTTTTAAAAGTTTTTTTGGGTAGTTTTCCGATTGTTTGAAGGCAACGAAGGGAGTTCAAATTTGAAGCAAAACACGAGCTTTTGAAAAATGACTAAGTGTTTAAAAATTAGCAAACTTACAATTATTTTCAAAAATAAAGACTAGACTCGATCACGAGATCAAAATGACGGTTTCGTATGTTCTTTGGGTAGTTTTTCTATCAGGGAAAACAACAGGCGAGATTCTATTTTGATGACAAATTCTTATCTGTTTTTTTTAAAATCAATCACTTTCACGAAAGATAGAAATCTTCACTTGCTTTTAAAAAATGGCTAAGTGTTCAAAAATAAATTACGAATCAGGAAAGACAACAGACGGCGTTCCACTCTGAGAATGAACTTACATACATATTTTTTCGAAATCAATAAATGTCACCAAAGAAAGAAATTATTTACACTTCTCATAATCTTCAGGGGATAATGCTTTAGCTTCGGTGACATGATTGGGATTTACGTTTTCGAAGTTTTTTGATCAGTTTTTAGATCGGAAAAGACAACAGACAAGGTTCTCCTTAGACGACAAACTCTCATCTATTTACAAAAATCAATAAATGTTACTAAAGTTAGAAATTACTTACACTTTTCATGATTTTCAGGAAATAATGCATGACTTCCGGTGGCATGATTGAAACTGATGTTTTAAAAGTTTTTTTGGTAGTTTTTTCAATGAGAAAGGCAACGAGGGGAGTCTAGTTTTGACGCAAAACACTTGCAGGCTTTTAAAAAATTTCGGAGTGTTAAAAATTGACAAAACTTGTGATTAAAAAAAAAAGAATTAAACTCGATCATGAGAATAATGCGACGGTTTCAAATGTTTTTTTTGTAGTTTTTCGATTAAGAAAGGCCAGGATGGGTGTTTAGTTTTGATGCGAAACACTCGGGGGTTTTTGAGAAGTGGCTTAGTGTTAAAAATTGATGAAACTCGTAATTTAAAAGAAAAAGAACTAAACTCGAACAACTCCTCAACCGAAAATACACAAAAAAACTTTTGAAACCGTCGACCTAATCTTGTGACCGAGTTTACTTTTTTTTAATAATTATAAGTTTGGTCAATTTTTAACACTTAGCCACTTTTCAAAAGCCCGCGAGTGTTTTACATCAGAACAAGACACCCATCCTGGCCTTCCTCTATGGAAAAACCACACAGAAAACATTTGGAACCGTCGCTATAATCTAGTGATCGAATTTAGTTTTTTTTTCATAATCACAAGTTTTGTCAATTTTTAATATTCAGCCATTTTTTAAAAGCCTGCAAGTGTTTCACGTCAAAACTAGACTCCCTTCATTGTCTTCTTTAATAGAAAAACTACCAAAAAAGCTTTTAAAACATCAATTCCACTGAAAGTAATGCACTAGTTTCCATAAAACATGAAAAGTGTAAATAATTTCTAGCTTTGGTGACATTTATCGTTTTTGAAAATAGATGAGAGTTTGTCATCAATGTAAAACCTTGTCTGTTGTCATCACTTATCGAATAACTAACAAAAAAACTTTCAAAACATAAATTTCAATCATGTCACCGGAGGTAAAGCATCATTTCCTGAAAATCATGAAAAGTGTGAATAATTTCTACCTTTAGTGAAATTTATTAATCATGAAAAAAATAGAGATGAGTTGGACGTCATAGTGCAACCTCGTCTGTTGTCTTTCCTGATCGAAGAACTACTCAAAAATGTTTCGGAACATGAATTCTAATTATGTCACCGAACGTAAAGCATGACTACCTGAAAATCATGAGAAGTGTAAATAATTTATAAAGTTGGTGATATTTATTGATTTTTAAGAAATAGATAATAATTCGTCATCAAAGTAAAACCTCATCTGTTGTTTCCCCTCGTAGAAAACAAACCTATCTCATACACTTTAAAATCCAGTCATGTCACCTGAGGTAAAGCTTTATTTCACTTAACCTGTTTTTAAAAGCACTTGAGAGTTTTTCGTCGAAACTAGAGCATCTGCGTTGCCTTCCGCAATCGTAAAACTACGCACAAAATTGTTGTCTTTTGAAATCCCTTGAAACCTTCTAAAGCTAATGAAAATGCCTTGGAACCTTTTAAAATACCCTAAAATAATTCAAATTCTTTAAAATCATTTGAAAACCCCTTAAATTTTTCAGAGTTCTTGAAAATTCCTTGATGTTTTCAAAAATACCCTAAAACATTTAAAATTCGTTGAAATTCCTTCAAATTATTGAAATCAATTGAAAATTCCTTGGAATCTTTCACATTATTCTGAAATCTTTAAAATCTTTATAAATACCTTGAAATATTTGAACAACTATAAAATAATACGAAATCCCTCAATTTTTGGAATAACTTCTTTGAAATCCATTAAAATATTATAAGATCCCGTGAAATCACATAAAATCTGATGATACTTCCTGAAATCGTGGGAAGTTTATTAAAATACCTTAGGATCTTCTAAAATCCTTCAAAATCATTGAAATCCTCGAAAATCTTATAAAACATATAGAAATTTCTTTAAATATTCTAAAACCTTATAGGGCCTATATGATCGTTTCGTATCTTCCGAAATTCTATGAAATTCTTTGAGAACCTATGAAAATTTTTACAAATCCCTTAAAATCATTCAAATCCTTAAGACTCTCTTGAAAAAAATTTAATTTCTAGAAAATTCTCCGGTTTCTTTTGAAATACCCTAAAATATTTTGAATCCTCTGAAATATTTTGAAACCCCTTGAAATTTTTCAAATCTCTTGAAACTTCCTTGGAAGTTTTGAAAATACCCTGCGATCTTTAAAATCCTTTGAAATACCTTAAAAATATTGAAATATATTAAATATGCTTTGGAATCTTCCAAAATACTTCAAAATATTTCAAATTCTTCGGAATCCGTTCAAATAATTTAAATCTATTAAAAATTCCTTGGAATCTTTCAACATATCCTCAATTATTTCAAATACTTTGAAATCTTTTGAAATCATTTGAGATCCCTTGAAACTTTTCAAATCTCTTGAAAATGCCTTGGAATTTTTAAAAATACCCTCAAGTATTTCAAAAGAATTCAAAACAATTTAGAAGTATGTATAGATCCGAATTTAATAGTCGTTAACCCATCGATTAATTTATTGAAAAAAGTGACTTAAGTGACCTTTTTATTTAAAGATGTGACTATAATGACTTTCTGTAAAAAAATGACTGAAAAGTGATTTGAAAGGAAAGAATGACTAAGAGTGACTGTGTGGCAGCCCTGATCATTCCTGACATTTACCTAAAGTGCTTCTTTTACAGAAATTCCCTGGCTTTACCCTGACTTTCCATGACCAACAAAATTCCCTGATTTTTCCCTGAATTCTAGATTTTCCGTGACCTTCGACTAGCCTAAATATTGTATTTTTAAATATCGTTCATATAATGAGGAAAGGGAAAAAAGGAAAAGTTTTCCGAGAATTGAAGGTAAAAGGGAGAACGCAGAGGAATAGTGGAAAGACTGTCATCCCTGATACCTTTTTCCTCATGAAAAAGACTCTTTTTGAAACAAGAAAAACGCAGACAATTCAGAAGAAAATCTCCACTTCAATTTAGTAAACGGTGTACAGCAAACTTTCTCGCTATACGAATAGCCAGGTGTTGAAACACTGCAAGCGATACACATTATGAAACTTGCAGGAAAATTCGAGCCACAAGGGGAAAACTTTTGTCTCTTCTCTAACTCATATTGACAAAAACTTTGCACATTGCAAAACCAAACTGACAATTTTGGTTAAACGTCATTTTCTGTATTTACAAACTGTCAACCTGCTGTTTTCAGATACTTAGAAAAATATTCAAAAATTTGAATTTTGAATTAAAACAATTAATCACTGATAAATAAGAGGCAGTGAAATTTTATGTTCTCTGGAAGAGGGTACGCGGAGAAAAATAAATGTTCATCCGTAACATCTAGATGTTTAGGGTTAACATATATGATATCCAACTTTAGGACTGCCATCTAGGATGCTGGAGGTTGTAATTTGGATATAATAAAAACCATGCACGTGACCACAAAACAGAATATTCGGCACTTCGAAAGTTTTTCTAAAAAAAAAAATAGCACCTATTTCAACTGTTTTAGTTTACACAAACAACTTACATCATTATTATTGATAATTGTGTACAAAACATCAGTAATTGTCATTTTTCCACAAGTTGACGTCAGGCCCCCAAGCCTCAATACAATTTCGTGGGACAATGTTTCTTAGCGACTTGCAGGGTTGCCAACAAACTGATAGAGGCTTTAGTCGCCAGCCTTAGGATTGAGGAGTCGCCAGAAATCTCCAACCTCAAAAAATGAAATGTTGCCAGAAATCGTCAAGTAGATTTTGATTTCACCGACTAAGTATGATGTAAATTCTTTTAGCACTGAATTGAAAATGGTCTTGATCAATAAAAATCAATATCAAATTAACAATTTTATTTCTACTTAGTGTTTAAGACTGCGACATGTTTAATTTTCAAAGATGATAAAAACTTTGTTTTGCGTATTAAACGTCATGGTCCAGCAAATGAATACAAGGAAGTTCTAGATCTTGCACACTTTCAAATACAATATTCTCCTCTTTATCGTCTTTCTCTTGGTCGTTCTTATTTTTAAACGGATGATCTACACGATAAGCACACTTTTCAAATATTGCTCGTGTCGGTACAAAATCTTTACAGCAGATTTTTTTAACATGAAATCTAATTCTGATTCTTAGAATTGCATCAAGTAATAAAATAGACATTCTGTTCCTAGCCTTCGTTTTTACAGCATTCATGATTGAAAATACTCTTTCTACTACGACATTGCTTGTCGGCAAAGTTGAGATTTTTAAAACGTAACCAGCTAGCTCTCTAAATATGAAATTACCACCTGCATCTCTAAAGACAAAAAACTCAAGCCAAAATTTCGCACTTCGTTTAGAGATACTGCCATTACAAGAACTTTTCCAATCAACAAGCCTGAAACTGTTTAAGATTTGTCGAAATCCTTTCGGCGATTTCAACGCATATTCTTTCAAGATAACTGAATACTCGGTCCTCGATTTCGGTTTTTTGTTCTGGTATAACTGGGTACGCCTGTAGCGCTTGAATATAGTCTATTCCAAAGTCAACTTGAGAAACTGGTTTATATACCAATTCGTTATCAAAAGCTTGCAGCGTGGTCGACACCGTCTAACATCATCTCTTTGAAATAGCAAGTTAACACGTTGGACCTCTACTAATATTGGTTTTTAAGCTTTTAAATAGAGATAGTTTGTGTTATCGTTTAACATTTGACTTAAAAGCCTAGCAAAATAACATTTTTCCCTCTGAATTGTCAAATCAAAATAAAACTTTAGTTCAATCCAGTCATCTAATACAATAACTACGCAATCGCATCTTGCTAACCATCCTGTGTCACACAGCTTAACAAACAAGTGGAAGCGTCTTCTTTCCTCGTCTTTATCAGATGGAGGATTTGCGAGATCAAAAGCGTTTAAAGTGTCCCACAACTCCCGACATTCAACTCTGCGTTTGTCAGACTGATTGAACCAGTTGTATTATTATTATTATACCATTGAGGCAAATCCCTTCCCGGGTAAGCGTAACTCGTTCGGTTCTGGTCTCGTTTTACTACTGGGGATTAAAGAATTTGTATGGTAAATTTGGGTACGCGATGTTTCGGAGAAGAAGGAATAGGTTTTAGATCAATCTCACAACGTCGTTTCGACACCAGGCGCTTGATCGATCTCTGTAGCAATCAAGCCAGGTGACGAGCTTCGCAAAGCCATTATGATAACTGGAATAATTACGACAATCCACTAAGAAAATCTGTTCACGTGGTGCCATTAGTATCCAAAATCTTTCGTTTCAGGCATCACTCTTCCTCTTATGAACAATTGTTTTCCATACATCCCTATCCTTACATACCTCTTTTGCTTCTGTTACATCCATGCATCGTTTCATGCACGTTCTTGTATTTCTACGACTTTGAATATTCCTCCTCTTCAGGGTCTCATTCACACATTCTTTGAGAACCCACTCATTACTGACTTTGTCCATTAGCGTGTGCACATATTCCGCAGGAACTGCATTCCAACCGCGTTCACTTTGCTCCTATCATTTTCTTCATGCTGGTATCCAGTCTGCTCATCATTCTCCGCAAATCGTTGGCTGATTCCGCTGTAACAATTTCATCATCTGCAAACGCCAGTACACGTACTTTCACTGTCCCGAGATCAACATCTTCTTCCTCTACGAGGAGGACATAGCGCAGTCTTGCCTAACGTCCGGCTCTGTATCAAACCAATCTCTCTTTTGTTTACTCTCAAACTCTTTTCTATGATCTGCATCAAGCTGAATATCTGATCCGCACATGATCTTCCAGGCATAAATCCACATTGAATTTCCCAGATCCTTTTTTTAGTTATTTCCATGATCTTCTCTATATATAGTATTTTATATATATATAGTATTTTGGTGAATATTTTGCCCACGTTACTTAGTACGCTAATCGCCCTATGATTAGCACAGTTGCCCTTATCACCCTTTCCCTTGTAGATTGGGACGATAATCGCCTTTTTCCAGTCATCTGGAACTTCACCATGCATAGCGCACACATTTATGGATTCGCTCTGCCACACAAACAAATACCCGCCACCGCTCTTAAGCATTTCAACGGTGATGCCATCCCTACCAGCAGCCTTACCATTATTTAGTTTCTTAATCACGGGTATAACGTCGTCGATATGGATTCTTCTTCTGCTACCTACAACGGAATTGTCTAACATATTCTCCTCAATGGGAAGGTTTTTATGCTCCATAGCTTGACCTCCATAAAATTCCTTGAAAAAATCTTTCATACAGTCTTTCACTTTGTACGAATCCCATACCAATTCACCATCGAAGTTCTTGATTCCGACCACATCAGCGCTAAAGCTCCCTTTCCTAACGTTGTTAACCCATTTCCAAAATAATTTCTCATTTCCTTCAAAGTCATTTCGCATCTTTTCGTCTTCTTCCGCCTTAATTTAATCCTTGCTTTCTCTGACTAGCATCTTGGCTTTTCTGTTCTGATCCCTGTAATTATTTTCTAATCTAGTCCTGTCCTCATCGCGAAGACCTTGACTACTGAATGTTCTCTACTATGCTTGCTTTTCTCTTTGATAGCCACGGGGATTTCATCTTTCCACCAGGCATCTCCAGCCTTTCTTCCGACAGCCACAGTACCGCACACTTCAGATGCACTCTTGAAGATGCTATTCCGTAGTATTATTCATGCACTCTCTACATTTTTATTGTTTACTTCAGTGTTCCAGTCTTATTCATGATATTCTAAGTATTCATTCAGCTTTCCACGATACACCAATTGTACTTCTGGTCTCTGCAAATTTTCTATTCTAACTCGCGTCTGCTTCGGCTTATTATTAGTTCGTCTTCAGCACCCTTGACCAAGGCTCATTTTTGAAGCTGACAGGTAGTGATTTGTTCCTCACTTAGAGCCTCTCATAACTCTTATATCCCTTACAAGTCCTATCAGTCTCTCCTCCACTACAACAAAGTCAATCATACTGTGACTTCCGCCTCTACACCAAGTATACATGTGGATCTTTTTATATCTGAACCAAGTGTTCGTAATAAATAAGCCTTTTTCTAAGCATCAACTAATGAATTTATCCCCATTACTATTCGTTTCTGGGTCTCCAAAATGGCTCAGTACTCTGTCGGTACCTTCGTGTTGTACACCAACCCAACTATTTATATCTCCAAGTAAAATTATTCTTTCGCCAGGATCGCAAGTCTTTGGGATATCATTTAACGAGTCCCAGAAAGTATCTTTTACCTCTCTCTTGTCACCATCAAGTGGAGCGTAGCACGTCATGATGAATAGTCTTCTGATTCCTACTTTCATTCTAACCCATAGTATTCTAGGTGATACACATTCATACTTTTTCACATCCTATTTCGCTCTCTCATTCATAATTAGACCGACTCCTTGGGTACCATATAATTCATTATCTACTCATGAACAAAGTTCGAGTCCGTTCCCTATGTTTCTTACTTGACATTCCTTCCTCTTACATACTGAGATTTTATTCTACGTGTACAATAATGATTAACTTAGAATTTCATTTTTGTAAATGGTGTTAGATAAGGCGTAATTATTTTCAAATAATTGAAAAGAGTATGTATGAGTATGTATGTATTTCGTTGATCCTTCCTGTGCTTAACGGTAAATTTTAGAGTCAGAAATCAAAATTTGTTATTAATTTAATAACAAAAGAGTAGTAAGGTGTCATCTTCGAAACTAAAAAACGTACGGAGATTAGCCTTGAAGCAAATTGCACATTTTTGGCTTCTAAAAGTGGTGTATGTAGTACCAATGAGCAAAAGATTGCGCTTAAATGTTTGAAAAATTATTTTCTTTTTCGGAATATACAAAGGGCCTTCCGATTATCGACTGACTGGCCTTCATAATAGGAGTAAGTGTGACAGACAGTCGTCATTGTAGGAGTACCAGTATCATGGGGAAGGTCTCCTGCTGTGAGTTTTTTGCTGATGTGATTTTCTCTATAATCTGTATAAAAATTGAGGTATCTATATTTTTTGGACAGAATTTACATGTAAAAATACAGAACCAGAAATGGGAATTTGTAAAGACTTCAATGATTATCAATTACTTTTTCATCAAACTTTTCAGTGTTTTGTGTAAAAAATATTCGGAAAATATCATTGGTTTGCAGTAACTTCTAACTTGCATATATAAACCAACATCATCTTTCAGATTACAAAAAACTATACCACGCTAATTATTGATGTGTCAGTAAAGTTACTGTTAAACGAATTATACATATTATTATTAATAAGTGTAATTTTCAATAATATTTGATAAAAACAGCTATTTGTAATTGAATTTCATACGAGTTGAGAAGGATGAAAGGAATCATCTGTATAGAGTCTTAATACTATAAAATAATAATACTTTCAAGTTTACAAATGTGTTATAATTTACTTTTGAGGTTTGAAATTGCATTTTCTATACAGAACAGGGAATGATTAAATTGTGGAAACTTGCAAATGAATAAAGCAATTCTATTTGACTTTGATACTCTTTTCAATTAATTCAAAAAAATTATGCCTCATTTAACACCATTTGCAAAAATGTAATTCTAAGTTAATCATTATTGTAGACGTGGAATAAAATTTTTAGTGTGTATAATATGCTGACTTCTGAAATGTTGCTAACTAAAAAAGAATTGGTCTGTGCTTCATCAGGATTTTCTGGCCCGATAATTAATTTTATATGTTTCGAACTTCAAGATTTTTTTCTATCACTTCTTATGAATATTTTGAATTTATTCATTTTGTAAAATATTCTCTTTATATCGTAGAAGGAACCCTATACATATTGTTCAAGGAAAAAAAATGTGTTGGGACCTTTTCAGACTATTAATTGTAATGATATACCAAATTTACGTCTTCTAAGGCCGATAATAGCTTCAAAACAAATTTTTCATTTGATAAAATTCAGGGTTTATATCTCAATAAATAAAAAATAATTCCTAGTGATGAAAGAATTTTTTGCCTTCAATTTGTATATTCTAGAAGACGAAAAATAAGAAAATTCATTTTCAGACCTAAAACGGTCTAGTGGAAACATATAAAAGAAATTCAATAAAAAAAGTTTATTTATAAGAAAATTTGTACAATTATTATTCACTTCTAACTACAACTTCAGTGAAAAGTGGAAAACTACTCAAATAAATGATACAATAGAACTAATAAGGACATAGTAGAATTTTTCACTCAAGTAAATTGGTGACCGACTTTTTATCTATTTGGATTTAGAAATATGTGGCGTGAAACGAAGAAAGCGACGTTAAAGCACCAGAAATCGAGCGCGAGGTTTTCAATGATTCCAAATGGCGAAAGTATACCCTATCGAATTAGTCTATTCTTAAATCTGTGCGATCAAAATTAAACGAAATATTATGCGTTTTATATGGCGTTCATTTACCACGAGTTTTGCACGTGGGAAAAGAGTTTACCCCCTCTATCTGGTTCATACGGCTCTGGCTGTTTACATCGTTGCGGCCTTGCTCGCATGGCTGACCGAGTGTGTGTATAGTATGGAAGGGGAAACGCTCGGAGGAGAAACTCTATGCCTGCTTGAGCTACTCGTCCCATGAAAACACGATTTTCTCGAAAAGCTGAAAAGGTGCTGTAAGGTCGGTTTCTTTGTTCCACGCCACATATATCGCTGATCGCACTATGTGAATCTGTCAGTTAATCCAGAGCCTCCCACGAGGACCTCTTGAGCCTCCTACGAAAGCCTCCAGAGCCCCCCGAGCCTCCCACGAGGCCCTCCAGGGCCTCCTACGAGGGCCTCCAGAGCCTCCTACGAGGGGCGTTTGCTACTTTGGAATTTCTTCAATCTCCTAGAATCGAGGGAGAAACAACTCTTAAAAACGAGGTCCAGTTGAGGTGGATTACTCCGGATTACCGCGGACAAATCTAGAATACATTGGATTACCCGGATTACCCTGGATTACAACATATTTCACCCAGTTTGCTCCGGATTATTTCGGATTACCCTGGATTAACTCTATATATAGAATTACCTTGGATTACTCTGAATTTCCTAAAGTTACATAACCAGGAAAACCAGGAAATAGTCGGGAATTAAAAGAAAACCGGAAAATCCGGGAATACAAATTCGAACCGGAAATCACATTTAAGGTTTTGAAAATATGATATATATTTTATTATTCGTGATAACAAGATAAATAAATTAAAGAACTGTAATGAATATGATAAAAAAAGTATTCAGAAATTATAACATTTCACAAATTTTATAACAATAAAGAACCATTTTAATTTCATGTTGAGGTTGTTGACTAGCATAGGTAAATTTAGTTTGTCGATTTTTTGATATTTTTTTTTATCCACTAGTCGTTTACATGAATCGACTTCTGGACATACAGCTATGGTGAAGAGGAGTGCTGCCCACCTTATTTATAATGTTCAACACTAATAATGCAACTGCATGTCCAGGAGTGGATTATCAAACTATACTGTAATAACTATAATGTCTGTTTAAAATTCAAACTTCATATTTGAACATTTCTGAACTCCAATGTTAGTTTTAAATCTCCGTATTTCCAACTGCTTCACGCTATTGCTTCTGTAATTACATATGTATACCTGATAAGGCCCGCTGGACAAAAGCTAGTAGAATAAAATTACTCATACATATAAACCACTATTAGATCAAAAAAACGTCAAACGATCGACAAACTAAACGGACCGATCGAACAAATTTTTCTGAGGTGCGGAGTTCTGTGATGATTGGAAAATGGGGTGGGGCGACGGGGGATGGGAAGAGGGGTATATCAGAGGAATTCCTAAATTTCAGGTGTGGAATTCCATGTCTAGTCTAGCTCCCGGTTTGGAGTACTCCACACACTCCACACAGTTCGTGCCGACCCTGAAACTAAATAAAGAAGAATGTTTAAGCTCTGAGCAAATGATATTCTCTAAGAGATATAAGAATTAGGAATTAATTATTATGAAATTCTACTGTGTTCCACAAGACCTGTTTAATTTATACCCTTTCATAATTGTTCGAATGTTTTTAAAAATAAACTTTACACACAACTTCACAACTTTACAACTTTACAGACAGCTTTTGCGATCAAGAAGCGAGGAGTGCGCAGTAGGCTCTGCGCACTGCTTTCAATCACAAAAACTACTATTTCTGTTAC
Source organism: Melikaiella ostensackeni (assembly GCA_032362435.1). Classification (NCBI taxonomy): domain Eukaryota; kingdom Metazoa; phylum Arthropoda; class Insecta; order Hymenoptera; family Cynipidae; genus Melikaiella; species Melikaiella ostensackeni. The sequence continues at coordinate 10,579,863 of JAUMHM010000083.1, forward strand.
CATTTAGTAATTTTAATAAAATATTTGTGATTTTCAGAAACCGTTTCTGAATTCTGAGGAAAATGTAGAATTTTTACTTTAAAAGTTACTGAATTTGGTTTTCAGCAACGAAATTACGTAAATTTCAGTTACTTTAGTAACTTAAATATGACGGAATTTTCAAAACATTTCTAACAGTGTATTACAGATTGACTGAACTACTAAAAACTCGAATTTAGACATAAAAAGTGAAATATCTCTGGAAATAATTAATGAATCAAAATTTCCTGAAAAATACCCCTGGAGTTTCACCTAGTCAATTTATTCTGAAATTTTTTGACGAGTCGGTTGAATATTGTAGGCTACAGGTCAACTGAAATGTTAAAAATTTAATTTTGTTTATAAAAAGTGAAATATCCCTAAAAACAATTAATGAATCGAAATTTTCTGACAAATATCCCAGGGGCTCCATCTCGTCAATTCATCTTGCTATTTTTAGACGAATCGGTTGAATATTATGGGCAACAGGTCGACTGAAATTCTAAAAATAATAAATTTCTCATGTCTTCTGACTCTGCTGTGTCCAGTTTCTCAAAAATGGACAATGTGTATGCGCAGAAGTTACTTCTCTACGATTTTTTATTGTTTCCAAATGTTTCATGCAAATCGGTGAAAAATTAAATGAGATATCCAATACTGCCCTACAACGGAAAAAGATAGTTAAGCGGCATTTTTTCGAAAAATGAGTTTTTTATATCAGTGGAATCGTGAGAGCTGCGTCTGACTATCATGGTTAAAATTAAAATTTTTAATTATTTATAATGAAAAATGAATGTTTAAAATTCCGAATATTGAGCAAATTGGCCAAATGCAATAGAAAATATATAGAAAGTATTTTGCGGTGCCTGAAATAAGATGGGTGACCACATGGTACGGTGGAATCACGACGAAGGGCCGGCGAAACCCTCGTGAGTCTTAAGAACACGGAGCGACCCAAGAATGACAGCTCTTTACATCCATCTCGCAAGTGCCTTGCCTTTTTTCTGGCACACGGTATGGCTTCAAGGTTACGAGCCAGTGATGATTTCGCATTTTCGAGAGCACCGATGACAAGGACAATAATTTTAGCCGCATATTTTTTGTACACTCCCCGCAGCTCCCGTATAAGGTCTCGATACCTCTTCCCCTTTTCCTTCTCCTTGACTGTGATATTGGCGTCAATCGGATCCGTGAGTTCGATCACGAACATCGTTCGTTTCTCTTTGTCAAGGAGTACAATGTCAGACCTTGAGCGTACAACTTTTAACCTGAACTCGAAGTTCCAGTAAATTTTGCACAACTCATTCTCGACAATTGACTTTATCTCTCTGTGAGTGTTCGGCAGGGCAGGGTCACGGCTAACATCATAAGAGCGACAAAGATGGTAATGAAGCACTCTTAGGGCCGCATTATGCCTGTGCAGATACGTTGTTCCCGTGTGAGTGGGACACCCGGATAGTATGTGCCGTAGGTGCTCAGATGTGCATGACACGCTCTGCACCTGTCGCTGGGAACTTCTTCAAGTAAGATGCGGCTACGGTATACCAAGGTGGAATGACACCGTCCTGACACGTGAAAATAAAACCCTGTGTACCTGATTTAAGCCCAGGTGATTTAAGAAAAAGCAAACGTTAACTCCTTCGACATATAAGGACTGATCTTTTATATTTCTTCGAAAGTTTCCGTGCATTTTCTTGTCGTGGAGCTGTTCGAGGAAGTTGTTGACCTCTGCTTTCTTTACACGGGCTTTAAGAAGTGAGGAATCTAGATGAGTAATGCACTTCCCTAACTTCTGATGTTGAGATCCAGGCCAAAGCTCATGGCCGCCTGCTCCACGTCTTTGTAGAGGAAAGCTCCTTTGCCAATCACCTCTTGGTTCCTGACCATTTTCAGGAGAGGATTTCTTCCATTTGCCACGATGTGAGCTATACCCAAGATGATTCTGTCATAAAGACACTGGATATTTAGGAGTTCGCGCCCGCCTTTATGTCTCCAGCGCCATGGTGTCCAATAGCACTCCTGTCCATGAGTTCAGGGTAGTTGCCAACGCCAGCAAGTCGTCCTCGCTTTGAATGAATCCTGGCACACTTGTCCAATCCAAAGTTCATACCAATTTCTCGTGTATACCCCTCGACGATCTTTAGAGCTTCCTTGAGATGCTGTGTCCCAGAAGCATAGATCTTCAAGTCATCCCTCGGCACAGGGACCCTCTATCCGCAACCTGTCAATGAATCTTGGCTTAATGAAACTTATTGTAAATGATTAAGTTATGAGAGCAAATTTTCTTGTTGAAATTGTCAATGCATATGTTGAAGTGTGACATATAAAATAATTCACAGCTATCCATATTTTTAATTTAAAAAAACCTTCATTTCATCGTTCATACATTCAAATCTTATTTTTTCAATGCATATGATATGCTAGCAAGTCTAATAATCAAATTTCTCTATTCTAAGATGTTTACAGACCAATGGATGTTAGCTCGACAACGCTATCCCGGTCGAGCCTAGTTGTTCTAAAAATTTGAAATAGCATTATCCGCACATTTTTCCAATTATTGTAAGTATTTTTTCTAATTTGAATTTAAATTTGGGTGCTTTAAAGAGTTTTTAAACATTTTTTGAAAGAAGTTGTTGCATATAATATTTAAAAATCTGTTTTCATAAAATTTATTAACCTTACGCAGTGTATGCACAACCCCTAAAGAAAATTAACTTGTATGCTCTCAAATATTGTATTATCAAGTCAGTATGCACACTCCTTATATACGTTAATTAATGTAAATATTACCGGCTTTAGATTTTTCTGAATTGTTTTTTCTCTGAATGAAAGAGAAAGTTAACATAATTTTGAGTTTGTGATGATGATTTCTGACCACGAAGTAATAAGCATTTTTTTGCAAGATGAAAACATTTTTAAAAAGTTATTCTCGTTCCCTTATTCAATAAGCAATTTCCCTACTGCTATGTTTGCAGACCAAGACATATATTTTGCTGTTTTAGGTTTACAGTATTCTTTTCTGTTTTCAGTTTTGAATAAAATTTCACTCAAGAAACTTACAAATTTCCAAATGAAAATCATTTAATTTCTTAGTGAATTTGAAAATTTTGAGTTTCAAGTGTCTGGTTTTGAAACTGTTCTAGAACTGTTATGTAATGAATACAGAACCGAATACCGTCAGCCATCATGGATTTTGTCAAATTCTTTTATTGTAACATGCATGCAAATGTTGCGTTACTCTTACGTTACCCGATCACATATCTGTTACATTACACGTTACTGTAAAGTGCAATAAGTTAGAAAAAGTAGGTACTTCAATTTTTCAGAATGTAAACTAAAGGATGAGATTTCCTAATTTTAATTCTTTAATTGCTATAGAAGATAATTTTAACAAGGTTCCAGAACGTCGACATAAAAATTACGACACAGTTCTAGAACAAAGTTGTGAGAAATTTTGTAGAACGTCTGTGATTGGTTTGTTCTAGATCAGTTCTGTTACAGAAAACTTCCTGATTTTTGTTCAAAATTTTTTCAGTGGGCACACAAATTTGAAGTCGTCTTTGCGATATTTTCACTACATCGTTACGACAAGTTATCTATTTCCCTGTCTTGAAGATGCTTTTACGACATCGCACGATATCACAAATCAATTTAAAATGAGAAAATTAGCCATATTTTTTAGATAAGCATGATTTCAAAGGAGAATCATTTTTAATTTACTGCCTGGAAAATTAATTTCTTTTCAAATTTTACAAAACCTCAACTCCCAATGACTCGATTAATGAAATAGTTCCACGAATATTCTCTTGAAAACATATCCAGGTAATTGTGTAATGTGTATATCATTGAGCTTTTTGAAATATTGTTGCCTGGCCTAAAGTCTCCCGTTTCAAAAAATCACGGTTTCAATATTACCAACAGAAGTAAAATAATCGACATACACTAATCCTTATGTTGCGCTCGCATAAGCTATCCTCATAACGAGGTTACGCGATCACGCCGGGCTTCTTTTTAGGAGTAAAACAATTAAAAGCAACTATGTAATATTGATAAACTGGAAATGTAACAAATTTAAATCTCCAGCATTAGTATGCAATTTAAAACTAAAAAACTTTAAGTTCTACTATTCTAGAGGCATTTAATATGTGACAAACTTAAACAATATTCTTAAAGAATTTTTTTTTCTATTAAACTCTTTTTGGAATTAAATAATTTCTTAACTATGGCCTTGTTAAGAATCAATTACAGACCAGTAATAATTTTAATAGCTTAATTTTTTTGCTTGGAACAATTGTTATTCACAAAAAGAATCAAGTTTTCAGAGTGGTAGTAGGGACAGGTGAATTTTAATCATCTTGAAATAATTCGATTTATAATGATCTGTAGTTATATAAATTTTTGAATAAGAAATAAATGTTTTATTCAAGTTTACCGGGAACAGACGTAAGATAATACTCAACATATCATCGTCACGATATCTACTATAATGATATCAAGCGTAGCAAGGGCGTATAATTGGTGGATCTCCCTCACTAATATGGAAGAACATAGATTTCCCAAAATATGTTTCAAAAGGCTACGTGAGTTGGACCAAGAGGGTATTTCAAGCTTGCAGTTCAACTGGGCTTTCCAGTTGAAATTCTTGCTTAAATCAGTAGGTGAGAGGGATGCGTGGTCCAGAACTAACATCCTCAGTAAACAGTCAAATAATCTATTTTGTGTAACTTTAGACAGTGTAATTAAATCAAATTATAATAAAATTTTCAAGAACATAAGCCACCTGGCTTCCACAGAAGCGTAATTTGAAACTAGCCCTCTAATTTCACTTACTAAGTGTTAATAAATTGAATTTATATCAAGCGTAGATCAGCGACCACCCACGACTTCTAAGCACTCCTAGGAAATATTTTAGGTCTATCTACTTTCCTGGCATAAATTCAACAAAATAGGAAAAGGTTAAGCATATTAATTGATACAAAGAACCAGATATAACTATTATCTAATTTCCTATACAAAAAAGAACATGGAATATATAGCACAGACCTTGATCAAGAGAAATTAGTTATAAATTTACTTTTCTATTGATCTGAAAATTCCTACTGTTATCGACCGCAGGAAGTTTGTATGATATATCGAATTGTGACGATCGCGGTTTGGCGCGAATCTACTTTATCGATCAGATAAGGTAGAGACACTGCATTATATACTTTTTGC
>JAUMHM010000083.1:10734146-10748333 GCA_032362435.1 Melikaiella ostensackeni
GAATCAAAATTTCCTGAAAAATACATTTGGGACTTCATCTATTAAATTTATCCTAAAATTTTTAGACGAATCGGTTGGAAATTGTGGGCTGAATGTCAACTGAAATGCTGAAACATCGAGTTTTGTGAATAAAAAGTGAAATATGTCTATAAATAATTAATGAATCGAAATTTCCTGAAAAATTCTCCTACAACTTTACCCAGTCAATTATTCCAAAATTTTTAGACGAATCAGTTGGAAATTGTGGACTACATATCGACTGAAATGCTAAAACATCGAATTTTAGGCATAAAAAGTGAAACATCTCTAGAAATAATTGATGAATCAAAATTTCCTGAAAAATACATTTGGGACTTCATCTATTAAATTTATCCTAAAATTTTTAGACGAATCGGTTGAAAATTGTGGGCTAAATGTCGACTGAAATGCTAAAAAAAATCGAATTTCGGGCATAAAAAGTGAAATAACACTAGTAATAATTAATGAAACAAAATTTCCTGAAAAATGCCCCTGGAGTTTCATCTAGTTAATTTAGCCTGAAATTTTCAGACGAATCGCTTGAAAATTGTGAGCTACAGGTCGGCTAAAATAATACACTTCTTATGTCTTCTGAATCTGCTGTGTGCAGTTACTAAAAAAAATGGACAATGTGTATGAGCCGAAGTTTTTTTTTCAATTTTTTAATAATTCCAAAAGATTTCATGCAAATCGGTGAAGAATTGGCTGAGATGCCCAGTACATGTATGATAATTACCGTTCTTTTGAGAAAATATATTCGCGTTTTTTTTTTACTCTAGGACCAAATCAAGTTATGATATGTAGAGATTTATACATTTTTCTAACGTTTGCAAGAAAAAAATTGTCCTAATTTTGGAAATCTAGCAATATTGTGAATACTGAATTTATTCTCTATGATGAGACAAGTCGATAGAGTTATTCAACATTCCTATATGAGCAAATAAAATTATGATATAGACAGACTCGTCAATTTGTTTAAAGTTTATAAGAGAAAAAATTATTAATTTTTGAAGTACACCAATGTTTTTAGTACAAAATATATTCGTTTTGATTATACGAATTTATTGGACCTCCTATGGCCTATAAACAATAAACAAGAAATAATAAGCAATAATAAATGCTAATAAAATAAAATAAAGAAGAATAATAAAAAGGCGCAGGCGAAATCGCATCTTCCATTCCCTCAGACTCCTTTTACAATTCAAAATCACCTTTCGAATCCCTCTAACTCAATAATTTTTTAAAAGTATTAATTATCCGGGAATCATCGGTAACATAAAAACCATTGTGAAATTTGGGAAATTAATAAAGATATTCAAAGCAAAAGTTAAAAATTGGTCATATTTGCTAACAAAAACACAACTTTAAAAAGTATAACTTTTAGTACCAGTCAAAATTTTATAAGTAAATGAGTATTAAGTGAATTTGACTACGAAATTCTTGAAACTAAAAAATCCAAAAATCTAACGATCAGAATTGCCAACACACTCATAAATGAAGGAGAAAAGAATTTAAAGAATTCTCAAGAATTTCGGAGTTAAATTTGATGGTTTGACTTTAAAAAAGATTTAAAATTCTGATTTATTCTGAATTTAATTTCTTAAATTTTAGTTCAATGGATTATTATTTCCAGGTATTGCGTTCTCATTAAATAACGAAGGTTAACATCAATGCAAAACAATTCTCTATGAGGAAGCGCAGTGTTCGTGAAATTAAAAAAAAACCGATAAAGCTCAAAATAACGAATAATAGCGATTTTTTTTTATTTTGGTACGAAGTGGAGTTAAAGGCAGTAAAAAAACGACTAAGCGAGACTCCCGAACGGTCACCCATTCGAGCGCTAGCTGCGGCCGTCCGTGCTTCATTCAAGATCTCGACGAGTCGACAATCATCAAACACCTACTGACGTCAGTTTTGGACAAATCTAGTATATATGTTTAATAAGTTCTCTCAAAATACACATAAAGCAAAAAAATTACTAAACATGTTTCACTGCCATTTCATAATTTAGGGAAATTCGTAATAAAATTTGCTAACATTGCATATGTTTTTGTATTTATGTGATGAAAATAATAATCCTTGCATGACGCAGAGTAAAATTGCATTTTAAATTAAAATTTCGATGATATTCGAATTATTTTTTAATTACTAGATGATCTGCTTCTTTTTTCAGAGGTGAAACTTCCGTTACAGATACTACGTGAAACGATTGATTAATAAATGAAACGTTTAATTTAATCCAAACGAACATACATCGAATAAATTCACTGATATTTAATTAACCATGCCAAAACAAAGTTTACACAAATGATCATAAATTGTTATTAAAGTTTAAAAAAGGAGAAAAATCAAGTTTTTACTTGATTAAATGATATTTTTCTCATTGCTAACGATTTTTTCATTGATGGAAATGGTTCTAGAAGTTAAAACATATAGTACACCTATAATTATCCTCCGAAAGTTACACAGCAATGAAAACATTGTTATAGATCGTACATTTTTACTGAATTTAAATGAATTATACAAAATTATGATTTTTTACTATTTCAGACTGATTTTTGTTTATACTTCACTTTAATATCATTAAAAAATATTTTTGAATCATTGTACTTTTAATGTGCAATCAGTAGATGTTACTTTGAAAGATGATTTGTTTTTTAGACAAAAGTTGACTTTTAAACCCGAAAAGATGACCAAGAAAGATGAATCTTCAACCAAATAGTTGAATTATCAACAAAAAGAAAAATTAGTTTTAGACCAAACAGTTGAATTCACAACCAAATATTTGAACTTTCAAGCAAAAAGATGAAACTTCAACCAAAAACAGTTGAATTTTTAACGTACAAAAATGAATTTTCAATCAATTGGTGGAATTTTGAAGAAAAAAGGTTGAACTTAAACCACAATAGTTGCATTTTCTACCAAATAGTTGAATTCTCAAGCCAAGAAGACGAATTTTTTAGAAGATAATTGAATTTTTAAGTTGAAAAGATGAATTCTCAACCAAGAAAAATGAACTTGTAACTAAAAAAGATGGCCGTTTCACCATAAAATATGAATTTTCAACCAAGTAGTTGAATTTTCAGACAAGCAAAATTTCAACCAAACAGTTGCACTTACAACCAAATACTTGAAATTTCACACCACGAAGACGAATTTTTTAGAAGGTTAAATTTTCACGCTTAAGAATTTGAATTTTCGATAAGAAAGATATTCTCAACCAAGAAAAATAATTTTTTTTGCCAGAAAAGATGACATTTCTACTAAAAAAGATGAATTAAAACAAAAATGCAATCAAACAGTTGATTTTTCAAGCGAAAGAGATGAATTTTCAAAAAGATAGTTGAATTTTTAACAAAATTTACCTTTTCGGGTTTTAAACTAAACTGTTTCCTAAAATACAAATCATTTCTAAAAGTAACATCTACTGATTGTACATTAAAAGTAAAATGATTCAGAAATATTTTCTAATGATATTAAACTAAAATATGTACAAAAATCAGCCTGAAATAGTAAAAAAATCATGATTTTATATATTTTATTTGAATTAAATAACAATTTACGATGTATAAGAATTTGCTTATTGATGTATAGCTTTCCAAGGATAATTATAGGTGTATATTTTAACTTTTAGAACCCTTTCCATCAATGAAAAAATCGTTACCAATATAAAAAATATCATTTAATCAAGTAAAAACGTGATTTTTCTCCCTTTTTCAACATTAATAACAATTTACGCTGTATTTAAACTTTTTTCTTGCTGCATAGTTTTCGGAGAATAATTTTAGTTATGAATACTAATTTTGAGAACACTTTTCATCTATTAAAATATTGATTTCGTACCAAAATAACACAAAATTCGCTATTATTCGTTATTTTGATTTTTATCGTGGATGCGCAAACATAAGACATGTTTTTTTTACCTACAACTTTTTGTGGAAGATCCGGGTACAAAACTACAGCTTTTGGACCCCCTCTGAATTTAAAAACAATTTTTTTTTGGCTCCGCCCTAATTGTTATATTCTCAAAAACCAGACATTAAGTGCACGCCACATATATTAATTTGCAGCTACTCTATTTTATAATACTATTTCATTAGTTAAACTAATTGTAGAACTTTTTTTATGATAAGATGTTAAAGCCCGTGTGGAAAAATTTCATGGCAGTCTGGTGTCAGGTCTGGCCCAGGTCCGGCTTTATCTAGACCGGCTAGTGTGGAAGGTGTGATCTGGCCACGGGTCTTTCGCTGATTAATCTTCCAACAGAAAAAAAATTTCTATATTCGATCAGCAAATTTTTTTTACATTTTTTCAAAAACTGACAGGGTGTCTAAAATGATAGGAAATAAGAAACTCACACTATCAAAACAAAACTTTTTTTCATACCACTTTGATGATCTGGTCTAGCCCAAATCTGGCGCTGATCAGCTTTCCAAGACATAAAAATTTCTAAAATTAACCAACAAATTTTTTTTTAATATTTTGAAAAATTGACAGGTTGTCTAAAAAAATGAAACAAAAGAAATTAAAACTATTCAAATAAGTGTTTTCTTTTCCTATCGACTTGGCAGTCTAGTCTGGTCCAGACCTGGTGCTGGTCAGCCTTCTGTAACATGAGCGAATGAGTGACTTTCTATTCTAATGAGGCGAATTCATAACTTGCAGTAGTTTAGTGGGTAGTGCGCGCGGTTTATTACTTAGGCGGTCAGGGTTCGATTCTCGGTGCTTGCGAATTTTCTGCAAATGTTTCTAGCGTTATATTTGATATTTAAGTTAGAGGATAATTAAAGAAATATCTTTACGTTCAGTAATTATAATTTTCTAATTCAGAAATTTTATTTAATGAACTTTTTTTGCGCAGCTTAGTCTAAACAATTTGGAACACTAGAGTTCTAGAAAAAAATACAAATTTATTCAGTTGTTTGTTGGTTATTTTTTTATTATTTGCTATTCATATACCACTTACTATTTATATATTATGCACTATGTACTATTTATTCATTGTTTCTTTATTTACATGCGACTAGATGGTCTAGCTAGTGGCTGACCAGACTGTCTGGCCTGGCCTGGCCTGGGCCTAGCCAAAAAAAACGTTACACTTTTGGCCAAGCCCAGGCCAGGCCGTATAGTCCGCGTCAAGTCTGGAATCCAGCCGGTCTGGTCTGGGCCGGGCCAGCGACAGAGGCTTCTTCCCGTACGGCAAACTATGCGGGAATACCACATTCCCGCACGCTAATCTCACAGTAGAGGAATCTGGCACTTCGCGCACACTTAATAAATATTGCCATTTTCCTGCACTTTTTGCAAAAAAATCATGTGTAACACGTGCGATATAAGGATTTTAAACGAAACCCTAAAAAAATAATTAGAAACAAGAAGAAGTTAAATACCTTGGGCATTATTTCACATATGAGCGCGCTGTCCAAAGCGAATGTCTTTCTTTTTTTTTCAAACTGTGGTAAATTGTTCCTATTGTAGTTGCAAAACCATAAACAGGGTGGCCACTCAAACTTTAATGAAAAATTCTAGGCTATTTTCCGGTTTTTCCGGTAAAAAAAATGATATTTTTCCCAGTTGACTTTCAAGCGTTTTTAGTACACTCAAACCTCGGTTTCAGTCCAGTGTCGGGGGTTGCCTTAAAACTGTTTCCTAATATTACGCAATCTCCGAACGTGAGTTCGAAGCTGAGTACCCGCGCACTGCGCCTTTGTCTATACGCTGCTGATGTTTCACGCTTGGTTAAACACCGTCTCTCGCCCTGCGCGCCGGAGCAACTGCGAGGGCCAGCCGTTCTAGGAAGTCCGAAACCGGGGGGACTGAAACCGCGGTTTGAGTGTATTAATTTTTAGTACTAATTGCTTTATTATTTTTATTTTCAAGACGATTAAACATTTTAGAACTGGTGGCTAAAATATATCGTAAATTATTGCAAAAGTGATTTAAAAAACTATTCATTTAATAAGCTACGGTGAAAATTCTGCGTAATGAAGCAACTGACAAGAAAAGGACAAAAAAAGCAAGGACAGAAAATATAGATTTTCGATTTTCGATAGGAAATTATACTAAATAAATTTAATATTCGAAGAAAAAATATAACACTTGAGCTTACGGCACTCTCCTACTTTAAATAAGATTTCCTCGAAAAATGATTTTTTAATTTATTTGCGGAATATTTAGACAATACACTCACTCTTATATGTTTCCATTCAAATTTTAAAAAAAGTCAAATAAAAAATAGGAAACAAAAAAGGCAACCTCCAATCCCCATCCTACTTTTTTCTCTCGTCTTTTTTTATAATTATTTTTTAAAAACAGAATCAAAAAACATTTACAAAAATCTGAACTTGAAAAAAAATGAAATAAAATCTGAACTTTAGATTTGTAATCCAAGCGGTATTCTGAAGATATTGACAATTTTGCTCTAATTGTTACAAAAGCATGAAATTTGGCGTCAAGGTGTCCTTTTGGCATCAGAAAAGTTTTTAGATCGGGTGCACAAAATAAAAATTTTTTATTTTAAAAGCTTGAAATTTAACAAAATGGCGTCAATTTTTATGAAAATATAAAATTCTCATATTCTTCAAAAGTAACGCAAGATAAAAAAATTTCAGATCTAAATTGTTCTTTTTTAAAAGAACTGCGAAAAGTTCCAGTACCACTTTTCAAGATTTTCAACTTTATCCAAAATGTATGTCTATTGTATATGCATTTTTTTCAAAAAATTGCTATTTTTGCTATCTGTCTCTTGAAGTACGTTTGAGGTATCATTTTGCATGATTTTTCGGTGATATCATCAGACAGACACTTCAATCTTTTAACAATTGATTTTTGCAAAATTTTCGAAAATTATTGTCTTTTTGAAGAGCGTACAAAATTTTTTTGCTAAATATCAAAAAGTGGTGAAAGAACTTTTTGGAGATCTTTTAAAGAGGAACACCTTTCTCGTGCAAACTATTTTCGTATCTTGCGTATTTTTTGATGAAAATAAGAATTTTTTATTTTCAGAAACATCGCCGCCATTTTGTTATTTTTAAACGTTTTACCAATTTTCCTGCGGATTTTGAAGAAATGTGAAATCCCTCACAAGAATCAAGAATGTAGAGTTAAATATCTCAATTAGTTGAAAACAATACAGCATTTCCAAAAAAAATTGCCACAATTCTTCTCGAAAAAAAATGTCGGAAAAATGTTCAGCACCCGGTCTAAAAAGTTTTCCAGTGCAAAAATTACATAATTTTTTAATCATTTCAAACTCCGTAAAGCATTATAGAGGAACTAAGTGTCCGACCAAAAAACCTAAAACCCCTTTGGGCTCGGCTCCGAAATATCTAAATGCGACTTTTTTAGACCATTTTTTAAACAATTAAATCACTTTTTTAAGTTCTGCAACTTTTATGAACATATATAATAATTTCACACCAACTTTGAGTATGTAATAAAAATCAACCTGTAACACCTTTCAGGGACTTTTTTATTATTTTGAAAAACAAATTGTTTAAGCAAATAAATTGTTATAACATTTCATTAACTTTTCACAGCGAATTCCAAACTTGTGTGAACATACGATGCAATAACCGAAAATTACTCTCTTTAGATAAATTTTTTTTTAATTTGATGTAATTATTCGAAAACTGTTTGACGAATCTATTAAAGTTTACGTTGTTACACTGAAAGTTTAGAGGAGACTCTTTTGTTGCAGACGTATTTGTTATAGCATCTTATTTTTACAAAAATTTGGAAATTGCTGTAAAAAGTTAATGAAATGTTAATAACAATTTATTTGCTTGAACATTTGTTTTTTCAAAATAATAACAAAGTCTCTAAGAGGTTTTTACAGGTTGATTTCGATTACATACTCAAAGTTGGTTTGCAATTATAATAGTTGTTTATAAATGTTGCAGAACTTAAAAAAATGATTTAGTTGCTTAAAAAATTCTTCTAAAAAAAGTCGCATTTAGATATTTCGGAGCCGAATCCGAAGGTATTTTCGCTTTTTTGATCTGACAGTACGTTCATAATGTTTTGCAAAGTTTCAAATTATTGAAAAATAATGTTATTGTTTAAAAAAAAGTCGCATCTAGATATTTCGAAGACGAATCCAAGAGTGTTTCCCGTTTTTCGATTGGACCTCTCGTTTTTCATAACAGTTGCAGAACTTTAGAGAATGATGCAATTGTTTTAAAAATGGTTTAAAAAAAACAAAGGAGGCGCATTTCGATATTTCGAAGACGAATCTAAAGGTTTTCTTGGTTTTTTGGTCGGACCCTTAGTTTGTTTATAATGTGGGATGATTTAGAACCAATCTATTTAAATTATTCCATTTTTCAAAAAGAAAAAGATAATAATCCAAACCAGTAACAAACTTCTAAAAATTGCTACCTTACTCAAATTTGTATAGAATATTTAAATAAAAATAGATATCCTTACGTAAATTGAGTTGATCATTAATACCTCAATTAAAAGAAATCAATAGTATTCATAGGCAACCCTGAAGATTGGAACAAATCTTTGCTTACTGTCTCTTTTAAAATTTCTTAAAGATCGGAATGAAATCTACTTTCTTAAAAAAAATTTGTTTGTGTACTAAAAAAGAACACCCAAAAAGTTCACAAATCAAAAATAGACTTCGAAACTACCCGATTTTTCGGCTCATTAGAGACATATATACAATAAATGTACAACCAAAAGAAAAAAGAGGGATAAAAAGAAAATAATCAACCAAAACCAACCTCACACTCTTTCTTTTCACCGTTTTTTCTATACTACTGGGGACCAACATGTTTCGAAGCCAATTGGAACTTTCTCATTAGGAGTAATTTATAGGAAAACTACAATAATTGATGATGAAAAAAATTTTTTTAAGTGTTTGAAAATAAAAATAAAATTTATTATTAATGTTGTTTGGTCAATCTTTATATTTTCTTCTTGAAAAAAAAAACTTTAATATCAACCAAAAGTTACTCTCTTACGAACATTTTAATTACGTATTGTCTTGTTAATATTAGATATCGTTTTTGGAAAAACCCATGAATCTTGGATTTTATTATTAATTCCCTCTGAATTGCATTCAATTTAAGTTATTACTAATTTAATAAAGTTCTTTAATACTTACCACCAATCTTCCACCAACATCCATTATAAAATCACATTACCCTCAATTTTTTTAATTTCACTGAAAACCAAATTACTAAAAATAGTATGAACGAAATAGATAAGAAAATTTATTTACCAATAATTATAATCCAACGTTTTGTAAAGAATTCACGACAACACTAATGGAGCAAACATTTCCATTATTTATTGAAAATGGAAAAATTGTATTAATTTCTTTTTTCTTTTCAAACATAGACACCGTAATCTAATTTCTGAATTTAAATTTAAATTTATTTGAAAAATATTCTGTACTGTAAAAATTTTCTTCAATTTTAACACGGAAAGAAAGTTCAGAAAAACGAAGCGTGGCGATCAACAATTGGCTGTCAACTGACATTGACTGTGTACACAGGGCCTCAGAAAAAATCTCACATTTAAGAAGATCATTTTCTTTTTTCTTAAAGATTAAAATTAAATCTACTTTCTTATGAAAATTTTGGGTGTACTGAAAAAGGAACACCTAAAAAGTTCACAAATCAAAGCTAGACTTCGAGACTACCCGCTTCCCGGCTCTCTAGAGACAAATGTACAAAAAATGTGCAAATAAAAAAAAAGAGGGAGAAAAAGGAAAGAGTCAGCCAAAAGTAACCTCACACTCTTTCTTTTTTCCGTTTTCTTTTATACTACTGGGGACCAACATGTTTCGAAGCCAATTTAGATTTCCTCAAAACTTTCTGTATAGTTTCCTGAAATCTATTGACACTCTTCGAGCATATGTTTTTTACGAGGGTTTTGGTTGGTTCACTAAAAAACGACTGGCTAGTCTCACACACAAGTGTTTTTCAAAATGAATTTCTTAAATCTGATATTTTCACAGTCAATGTCAGTTTGCGGCCAACTGTTGATTTCGATGCTTCGTTATCCTGAACTTTCTTTCCATGTTTTCTCAGTGCAGAATATTTTTCAAATGAATTGAAATGAAAATTTAAAAAGCAGATGACAGTATCTATGTTTCAAAAAGATAATCAATAGAATTTCTACAGTTTGAAATGAAATTGAAATATTTTGAAAATGAAATATTTGCTTCATTAGTGTTGTGGTGGATTTTGCACAAAACGTTGGATTATCATTATTGGTGAAAATTTTTTTCTTATCTATTCTATTTATACTGTTTTTGGTATGTTGGTTTTCAGTGAAATTAAATAAATTTTTTAAATACAAAATAAAATAAAATTGAGGGCAATGTGATTTTGTGATGGATGTTAGTTGAGGATTGTTGAAAAGAATTATAGAATTTTTGTGAATTAGTAATAGCTTAGATTGGATGCAATACAGAGGGAATTATTGATAAAATGCAAGATTCGTAGGTTTTTCCAAAAAAGATATTTAATATTAACAAGATAATATGTAATAAAAAAATTTCGTAAGAGAGTAACTTTTATTTGATATTAAAGATTTTCCGTTTTGATAAAAAAATGTGAAGATTGACCAAACAGCATTTGATAAGAAATTTTATTTTTATTTTCAGGTATTTTCTGAAATTCTTTCATTAATAATTACTGTAGTATTCCTATAAATTACCCCTGATGAGGAAGTCTAAATTGGCTTCGAAACATGTTGGTCCCCAGTAGTATAAAGAAGACGGAAAATGAAAGTGTGTGAGGTTGATTTTTGTTGACTCTTTCCTTTTTCTCCCTCTTTTTTCTTTTTGTACATTTTTTGTACATTTGTCTTTCAAGAGCCGGAAAAGCGGGTATTCTCGAGGTCTAGTTTTGATTTGTGAACTTTTTGGCTGTTCCTTTTTCAGTACACCAAAAATTTCCATAAGAAAGTAGATTTCATTTCGATCTTTTTGTCCAATCAGCAGGGTTGCCTATGAATGCTTAGGATTTCTTTTAATTGAGGTGTTAATGGTTAACTCAGTTTACAAAATATATCTATTTTACTTAAATATAGTTTACAAATTCAATGAAGTTATCAATTCTTCAGAAATGTGTTACTGGTTTGGATTATTACCTTTTTCTTTTTTGAGAAGTGGAATAATCCGAACAGGTTGGTTCTTAATCAACCCACGAAGTTGGTACACTTTGGCATCGTCCACAAATGACGTCACACTGTAAGAGGGAGGGGGTTCACCCAAGCGTGAAGCTAATGGTATCAGGATACGGAAAAAGTCGGAAAATGCGTGACAATAAGGGAGGAGGGATAAAAATTTGACAAGCTTTACAATGCTGGTATAAGGGGGCGTCCATAAATTACGTAACGAAACAAAAGAATAAATATCATGTTGCCACCTTTCTCAGATTTTCATTTATCATATTTTAACTTCTCTCATACTTGTTCTCTTTTTTCTTACGTAATTTATGGTCTTACCCTAACCGCATCCCAAAAATATATAAACCCTTTCTATAATTTTTTGAAATTAAAAATTAAATGTCAGAATATCTTAAAATTTGAATCCTTAGATTTTGACGAAACACCTGTTAATAAGAAGCTTAGATTTCCTAGTTTCTAACCCTGAAAGGACATTATAGAAACTTTAAGAAATTTGGAGATATTAATTAAAATAAATATCTAATTGAAAAACTCGAGGTACCTGAATTCAGAAATGAACTGAAAATGAAATTAGGAACTCTGAAGTTGGTTCAAGTGGGGTAGGTTCTGAAATCAGATTCCTCGAGTTTTACATTTATATATTTATTTTGATTAATATTTTTAAATTCCTTAAACCTTCCATTATGACCTTTCGGAATTAGAAACTGAAAAGTCTAAAATTTTTTAAATATGCATTCCATTAAAACCTGAGGACACATGTTTTGAGATATTCTGACTTTTAACTTTTAATTTCGAACATCTGTAGAAAGGACATATGTTTTTAAGAAATAGTTATAACTATTATAACCATCGTATAGATTTCCAAATTTCCTTTTAAACTGAGGAGCTGAGAGCGGCCATAAATGCATAACTTTATTTTTCGTTTTTTCGAGAAAATCAGGCAAATGTTGTATCTCAGGAACCATAACAGGTAATGAGATTTGAAGAACGTGATTATAGGTAATGAGATTTGAAGAACATTATTATGTTAAGTATCTCTTCAAAATGAATATTCGATTCTGAAGTAATTTTTATGTTGCTTCGTTTCAGAGTAATTGATAAATTAAGCATGGACTTATGACGCTTTGATAAATTATGATGGACTTATCACCTTCTGACAAACTTTTAGTATGCGAATTTCATTTCTTATCATTAATTTGATAACTATTACACAAAAATTAATTCAAGTCAAATGAATCTCAAATTCTAGAGTAATGGCAATTTATATACGATACTAAAATATTTATTGAATACAAAGAAAATGTTTTCGCATGAAACTGAACAAGAGTTTAGAACAGTTATCAGGTCGTTTGAAAAACCCCGGGCCTGATGACCGGATGGCGCCACTAGTATAAGATCCTTATCATTCTTGTGAAGTGCTAACCTTAAAAACACTACCAAAAAACAAATCAAAGCAATCCAAAGTTTTATTACAACTGTCAAGTACTTTGTGTTTATTGTAATTTTCGCGTCATCATCTCAGTGATTTTGTGAACAATGGAAAGAAAAACGAATTTCGTGTTCTCATTAAACATTATTATTTGAAAGGCAAAATGGCTAAAGAAGCCAAAGAAAAGCTTGATAAGTGATATGGAATATCTGTTTCCTCGTTGAAAACCGTTTATTTTTGGATAAATGAATTTAAACGTGAGCAAACCACAACTAAAGATAAAGCGCGCTCCGGACGCCCAAGTGAGGTCACCACGTCGGATATGGTGGAAAAAATTTACCATATGGTTATCGAAGATCACCGAACCAAGGTGCGTGAAATTTCTAAGGCTGTGGGCATCTTCACTGAAGGTGTATGTAACATCTTGCTCGAAAAACTGGAGGTTAAGAAGGTGTGTGCGGGATGGGTACCGTGGTTGCTGACTCCCCATCAAAAGCACAACCGAAAAGACGTTTCAGCGCTGTGTTTGGTGATGTTTAATCGGAATCCGCAGGACTTTTTGCGTCAATTCGTGACTGTGGACGAAACAGGGATCCACCACTATACACCTGAGACAAAGCAGCAATCAAAGCAGTGGGTACTGCCTGGTGAAAGTGCGCCAAAGAAGGCGAAGACTGTTTTGTCAGCTGGAAAGGTGATGGCCACAGTATTTTGGGATTTCCAAGGAATTATCTTCATCGATTACTTGGAAGAGGGTATTTTGCAGTATTTCGCAGACCTCGAGAAATCTTACTTTTCTGAAGAAACGAAAAAATTGGAATTTCGCTGGACCGAAAGTATAGTCCTTGTAGGAGACTACGTTGGGAAATGAAGGCAAAATTTTCAAAAAAAAATTTTACTTGCTTTTTACCAAACTTATCAAACGACTCTCTTATGAGCTAGAGCCAAATTTGTTCATTTTTTCATGTCAAACAATAATGTGAATAAAAATTCAAATTCAGATAATCCGTTATTGAGATATGCTACACAATCTGCATCCCTGTCACCGAATGGGTGAAATTTCAGTAACATAGCCTATGCGCTTCAAAGTACTCGAAATTACTTACCATAGGGCTTTTGGGTCGCTGAAAACGAATTTGAAGTCAGACTTGCAAAATTCATAATGTCTGATCCAATGTGGCTGGCCATACATAAAAAAATTTTTATTATCAGGAAACTTATTGTGATAACTGAAAATTACTATCTCTGGAGTTTTTTGGGTCACTGACAACGAATCTGAAGTCAAAATTTCATAATTCCAAATAGCTGATCCAATATCATGGAAATAGAAACACTTTTTTACTTATGGTCCTCCATATTGGCTCAGCCTTATAGAAGTTTGAAATTTTGACTTCAGATTCGTTATCAAGGTCTCCAAAAACCCCAGAGTTACTAATTTTCAGTTATCACATTGAGATTCTTGACAATAAAAAAAATTGTTATATGTGGTCCCCCATATTGGATTAGCCATTTTGAATTTTTGAAAATCTGACTCCAGATTCGATATCAGCGACCCAAAAAATCCTATGGGTGCCGATTTTGTATCATATATT
>JAUMHM010000083.1:10923629-10938338 GCA_032362435.1 Melikaiella ostensackeni
CCTCTCTTCTAGCTCAATAAAAATGTGAACAACAAAAAAGTACTTCTTCGAATTCGGAAAAAATTGAAAACCAAAATTTCCTCTCTTCCAACTCAATAAAAATGTTAAAACTAAAAAATACCCTCTTCCAATTCAGAAAAAAGATTGAAAATAAAAAGTTCCCACTTTCAACTCTATAAAAATGATAAAAAGCAAAAGTGGCCTTGTTTAATTCAGAAAAAATTGAAAATCAAAATTTCCACTCTTCCAACGAAATAAAAATGTTAAGAAATAACTTCCATCTTCCGAATAAGGAAAAAAATGACAAAAATTCCGTCCCTTCCCACTATGTACATAAAAATCTTTAAAATAAACAAATGCCTCTCTTCTTATAAATAAAGAAAATTTCCTCCCTCCAACTCGATAGAAATCTTGAAAATAAAAAATTATCTTTTTTCCAATCCATAAAATATTGAACACCAAAATTTCCTCTCTTCCAACTAAATAAAATATAAAAAATTACCCTCTTCCAGTTCAGAAAAAAGATTGCAGATAAGAAAGTTCCCCCCTTCAACTCAATAAAAATCTTAAAAAGCAAAAATGGCTTCATTCGATTCAGAAAAAAAATAACCAAAATTTCGTCCATTCAAACTCTATAAAAATCTCAAAAGTAAAAAAAATTCTCTCTTCCAATTCCGAAAAAATAAAAATATTATCCTTTCTAACGAAATAAAAATGTTGAGAAGAAAAAACTTCCCTCTTCCAATTCAGAAAAAAAAGAAATGACAAAAATTTCGTCCTTTCCAACTATATAAAAATCTTTAAAAGAAACAAATGTCTCTCTTTTAGTAAATAAAGAAAATTTCTTCCCTTCCAACTCGATAGAAATCTTGAAAATAAAAAATTATCTTTTTTCCAATCCATAAAATATTGAACACCAAAATTTCCCCTCTTCCAACTCAATAAGAATGTTAAAAATAAAAAATTACCCTCCTCTAATTTTGAAAAAAAGATTGAAAATAAAAGTTTCCCCACTTCAACTCAATGAAAGTGTTAAAAGCAAAAATGGCCTCATTCAATTCAGAAAAAATAAATAACTAAAATTTCGTCCCTTCCAACTCTATAAAAAAATTTTAAATAAAGAAATTTGCCTGTTCCCATTCAAAAAAAAAATTCTAATCAAAATTTCCTCCCTTCCAACGCAATAAAAATGTTGAGAAGAAAAAACTTTCCTCTTCCAACTCAGAAAAAAAAGAAATGACAAAAATTTCGTCCATTCCAACTCGATAGAAATCTTAAAAATAAAAAATTATCCTTCTTAATATTGAACACCAAAATTTCCTTTTTTCCAATTCGATAAAAACCTTAAAAATATAAAATGTCCTTCTGACAATTAAACAAAAATTAAAAACTAAAAGTGCCTCTTTTCAAACTCAATAAAAATGTAAAAAAAAATGTAAGAAACAAAAAAGTTCATCTTCGGATTCGAAAAAAAATTAAATAACAAAATTTCTTCCTTTCTTTCAAAAATTAGAGTTGTGAAATTCAAACGCTTTATTATACAGAACTGCTGTCCAACGGAAAACCCTAGTAAGCGGCACTTGCCATAGAGGTTACTTTTCCATGCAAGACTGTCTGAAAATAGTCACTATATCAAATGTCACTTGTTGGACAGCAAATAAATCTTTTAAAGTCGAATTATTTTAATTTTAAGTCGTTTCACTTTCAAATTAAACATTTAAAAAATGGAACAATTAAAGCTGTAACCTTCAAAATTTAAATTTAGCACTCTGAAATTTTACATTATTATTATTACACATTATTTTGTTCATTTACTAAGGCTTCTTAATTGAAACAGATCAATTTTCAAATTTAAAATCTGTGAAAAGATTCATTGTAAAGTCAATTATTGTTCAATTTTTAATACTCGAAATACAGTTCAGTTTCAAAAATTATTAATTAATGTATATTTAAATTTGATCAACTTGAAACTTTTTTCATCAAAAATTTTCAAATTTAAACACTTTTAATTTGTAATTGTTCGTCTTCAAAACTGCATTCTAAAATTCTTCAAATTGAAAATGTACGCTTAAAAATGACGACCTAAAATGGAAACTTTTTAAAGTAAAATATTTTAGAATCGCGCATTGTAAGTTGAATGATTCTATAATTGAAAAAGTTAAGAATTCAACTTAACATTCAAAAAAAGTTGAAATCGAACTTATTTTAAACTGCATGATATCATATGATATGAAATATCTGTGATATTTTAAGTGATTGGATAGATTTTTCTTCTAAAAATTGGTAAAATTCCCGGTTTTCCGGTCCAGCAGCCACCCTGTATGAATTATAATCGATATCAGATAAAACCTTATACTTAGAAGAAAGAATTTTCTAATAAAACGTATAAATATACCAGAAAATTTTAGAGCCAAAAAAGAGATGCAATTAAACATTTTTAAAAATCGTTTCACAGTGAAAGTCTCATAATGATTAGTGCGAAATGTGAATGTGAAATTAATAAATTTATCAAATAAAAATCTCAAATGAAAAGTAATGTACTATATGTATATAAAAAAGACAAGTTTACGCTAGGTACGTATATCTATTTATTTGTGTTATGTATATTATTTACAAAGTAATCTCTAAACTTACTTTGGGCGCACTGGATGAACTTTTGTATATATACATTTATATTGCTTCAGATACATCAAAAATTCTTCACAGTTAAGAAAAGTATCGAACTGTGACTCTTTTGTATATCGCATCGCTTTAGTATCTATATGTAGCTATTCCGTTTAACTTTTCCCGATATTGCAAATTTTCTGTTTTTTTTTTTTAAATCTTAGAAAAATTCTCTGAATATTATTTCGTTTAGTGTACATTTACAGTAACTCGCATAACATTTCACACATATTTTCGTGTACTCCCCATAAGTTGTTATCATCGATATTGAAACAAATTTATAAAAATATGTATTGTGTTTTATACTCTTATAGGCGGGATCTACTGAAATTATGTTTGTTATAAACATAATCGAAAGCTACACTCTTAACGAAAATCAAATCATTATACAAAGTCGCATATTATTCTGTAAATTGTACGGAGGTCGTCTCGTAATCGCTCAAAGATTTCGTTTCTTTCTCTTCTTCTTTTACACACGTTTAATATCATTCTGATAAGCAGAATGCGATACAACAATTCAATTAAGTTCGATTTGTCGAGTACATCTCGTAATTAAAAAGGCACTGAACATACAGTAAGATATAGACAAAGACTGTACATGGATTAAAACCTAAAGCAATGGATATATCTTTACGATTTTTAGTCATCGTACATTTACTTTATATTATAGTTAAACGTCAAGAGTCGTAAAAAAGACTTCAAATGATGAAACATGCAGACTTTATGTGGTATTTCTCGTAATCCGCTTTCGATAAGAGTGCCGGCATTCTTTTTGTTCTAATTGTTGGATCAATACAAAATGAAACGTACGACAAATTACTTCTGGGAACAATTTGCTTCCTTAAATTATCGAATCATCGTTTTAATTAACTTCCTTAATCATTGAGGACACTCAGGAAGCTATCGAGTACAAAATTCGATGAATCAATTTCTCTTACAAGTGCGATTAAACATACTTCACTTTTGTTATATACGAAGATGTATCATCGAACCCAGCCCTCCCTCCGTCACTCTTTCCCACAATTAGGATTCCACGGAAATTTTATTCACCTACGGTTAAATTATATATTTGGCAGAAATGACAATTTTTACATCCCTCCAGGAGTTTATAAGGAATCCTATTTATGTTAAGAAAGATCGAAGGGAAATCGTATACGAACTTAAAAGTAAGAAAATAAAATAGACACGTAGACTCCTTAGAGCGTTAAAAAAGAATTGCGTTCTAAACGAATGCATAAAATCGAGCATGTAAAATACTTTCGAAGAACAATCGTGTTTCCCCAATGGGAAACGTTCGTGTCGACTAATATTCTTCGCTTCACCTTCTTTCATATCCAATTTTTTTTCAACGCAAGTATGACATTGTGCAGAAATTGCTGTATGAATCTTGTAATTTGTATTGCATTCGAGATCGTGGTGATCAGAAGCGAGTCGAAAAGAATAGAGATTCCTCGTACAGAAAGTGAAAAAAGAATTTTTAAGTAGAATCTAAATTCAATAGAAATTTGCTTTTCACCTTTTGTACGTTCTCTTGTTCGCATTTGTAAAGTATATCGTTACTTAAATTACAGTATTGGTTTGAAAAAGTTTTGGATGGCTTCGATATAACGCTCATAAAGCTCGTTACATGTTTAAATATATAAACGTTCTTTATAAGTAATTTGAATGTTGATTATCGGCATTCTTTAAAAGTTAACTTCATATTTGCAAAAAAACGTTACACTTTAACCATTGCAGTTTTAATAGTTCAACGTAGCGTTGTACCAAAGTTTAAACCGACAACTCCTAGCGTCTTAATTTTTTTAACTTGAATAATTTCATCCCAAAAAAATTTTGCTGTAAAAAATAATTCGATTTGAAAATTTTATAAAAAAGAAAATTTAGAAACACTGCAACGGCTTTATGTATCGTGTGGATAGTGAAACTTCTTAGACTCGTCGTGGCATCCAAATAATTTCATAAACAATCTTATTCATTTTAGTTACCCCCTCCCCAAAAAATATAAAAAATCAGTTCGGGGTCAGAAACCCAGTTTTTAGTTAGTGTCTTTTACACAGTTTGTTCCATTGCTCTAATTTCCTAGTATATTTGTGATTCCTATGAGAAAAATAATACACCATGATTAACATTTAATATAAAAAGAGGGAAATTATTGGAAGCTAGTTATTTCCTATATCATGTAGTCCGTATTTTACGAATGGTAACCAGAGCGGGATTAAGGATGTGGGGGCCCTAGGGCCGGTTGATGTGTGGGGGCCCTTTCGCAGATACAAATAAATGTTACGATTCAATGAGGTTGACTTGTGGGAGCCCTCGAGATGTGGAGGCCCTGGGCCGCGGCCCCTAGTATAAGCTGACCCTTATGGTAACTGATAGTTCTATCCAATAACTCTCTTCTACGTGTCTTTCTAGAATCAATAGCTATTTCTCGTGTTATCTTAACAGAACTTATTATCCATGTTTTATACACCAAGTAGAAGTTTTAGAATTTACACAAATCGCACATACGACTTAACATTCGATAGCAAAGACTTTTGAAAATCGTTCTAAGGATTTTTTTTCTTCTTCATGCCTAAAATCAAACGAGTCAGAAGTTCACACAATGGAAACTAATTCGTCTCTAATGAAATAAGTACAGTCCTGCTGTCCAACGGAAAACCCTAGTAAGTGACATTTGCCATAGAGGTTATTTTCCCATGCAAGACTGTCTGAAAATAGTCATTATGGCAAATGTCACTTACTAGCTTTTTCCGCTGGGCAGCAGAGTCAGTCTCCTGTTTCAAGTGTCGGCAGTTTTCTTTACATGCCCTGTATGAAAATCTCACGCACGTCCACTTGCGGTTATACTTTCGGTATGAAAAGTCGTTAGCTCACTTTCGTTCACTTTTTTCCTTCTTTTTACTTTTCATCGTATCGCTAGGCCGTCTAAATCTAAAACTATCTTTGTACGATTCGTAAGAAAAAATAGAATTGAAACTATGTGAGCACGTGGCATAAACAGTGTATACAAGTACGCAACGCTTGGAAGTGACTGCAAGTAGTGAAAAATAAAAGTAAAACCAATAACAGTGATCAATGTTTAATTTTGAAATCTTTCGCTTTACACAATAATAAACAAACGTCGTAGACCATATTATAATACACATCCTGATAGTTGTTCAAAAAATCAGACTTTCCAGGCCCTTGGCCCACGAAACAAACTATATTACGTTGTGTATCTTTTTTTTGCGGGGCTTTAGTCTAATCACAGTTTACTGACTTAACTATAAGTATTACCAACCACAATATTTTTGATGGACAATGAAGAAATAATTGTGTGATAATATGTTTTGTCCACTCTGCTCATACGTTTGACAATTTCGTGTCAATTACCAACCCATACCTTGGATCATAGCGATTCAAATTTGACTTAGTTTTTTTTTGTCATTTATAGCATTTACATAAATCTAATATAATATGTATACCGACATTTTTACTTGTTATCAGCATCAGCATATTCCATGGAGAGCACAACGCAAGAAGTGTCAAAAATCTTTAATCTCAATTTAAGTCTCAGACCCAAGGCATTGGCATACATCGTCCGCAAATATAACTTTAATTACATAGTTAGATGTCTATAACGCAACTGCTGCCATGTTTTTGAATCACCTAACGACGTCATAATATATATTATATATAATGTACTAAACGAAAATTATTAACCGATCTTTCACGTTGTTAGAGATCACAATCAGAGTCGAGAGAGAAAAATGTTATACTGCGGATCCGCATATCTCATGATCGTTTTGGAAGCGATGTTTACAATAACGACATGTGCGGCACAGTTACCTTATTCGTACGTTTTTCATAGATTAAAAAATTTTCTAGTTAAGGAGTCATGTGTACCTCCCATCAATCACACTTTTTTTATTGGTAAAACTTGAAAGAAAAGTGAGAAAAGTCTTTTTTTTATCGACATGCGCCTACGATGTCTCATACAGATATGTTGACAGTACATGAAACGCTTTCTAAAAAAAAAAACATTTTAAATTTTAAATCACCGCTGGTGAATTTACCAATAAAACAAGTTAAATTTGATTTCAAGATTCACAATATTAGTCCTTGTTTTTTGTGTACGTTATTCTTATTTGTTATTAAAATACATATTGTCATACTTAAAAGCAATTTCGGTCGGGTGAAAATAGGATTTCACAAAATCGGTCTAGGGTATGAAATCGACTATATGTAGATTGAACAGCCTACAGCACCAACGCATAAACTCAAATAGTGAATATATTAATTAGTTTACAATCGAAAATCGATTTCCTGACATCTCCAAAATTGCATCTTAAACATTTGAAAATGTAAAAAATTAAAAGGCAGCATTGCTAACTTATAATATAATTACATATATCAATAAATCTTTATAGTTCAGGAAATTGTTTTTTTTTTAGCATCCATTACCTCAATTCTGCACGCATATCAGTAACAAATATATCATATGCGCTCTTTATTATAATGTATAGATACATGTAATTGCATAACATCTAAAGCCAAGCTCCTGTAATATACACAACACTTGAGGCACTTTATTGTGTGCTCAAATACCATTTTCCTCACATGTCTTATATTACTCGCCAAAGCATATTTCTATATTGTATGTTATCTCTTGTAACAATTATATTTTAAAAAAATTCAGTGCCGTAATTAGGTATAAAAACGGAAATAATGATTATTGGACACGGAACTCGGAAATGAAAAGTGTGAGAATATTTTCCAGAATACCGATAACGGGCTGGTGAGAGTGACCGTTCTTTTCTGTTTCCCGTAAAATTTTTAAAGCTTCTAGTAAAGACTAGTACATACTTGGAACATTATATGTAGGTTACTTTCCTTTTTTGGAGCTTGTTTATGCAACAAACTTACTTTAACTCTTTTTTTAAAAATTTTGTTACTTATACAAACTTCACACTAAGAATTACAGTACATACATATCTAAGCGATAACATTTATATTCGCGCCATGCTCAAGCCATTTTGATCCACTCTATGGCCACCGAATTTAAGGCTTGTCAACGGTCTGAAACCTATCAACGCGAGAAAAAATTTTTTTTTTCGCAATTGCCATGTTGGAGATCATCCATACTGACTTTACGAGAAAAATGAATGTCACGGGGAAATTTAAAAATAATTTAAATGACTTGCCCAAGTATGCTTGGGACTTTAACCCTTAAAAAAAGAAAGGAAAAAATAGAAAACTTAACCGTAAAATTATCGCGTCTCTTAATCCACTACTTACTACAACTGATACAGTCAGAAACTGCAACAATTCAATAGACAACTGCATTCTGTTAAATTGACTTTTCGACTCGATAAATCTCAAGCCAATAAACCTTTACAACTACTTTCTGTACATATTATTTTTGTACAAGTATTTCGCAAAGTAAACGTAAAAGTACAAGGCAAAAATGAAATTTCAGTAAAAGAAATAATTCTTATAATAAACATGGTTTAGCAGACGCGATGACGCGTTTGATTTCATTCTCGTGATCAATATTCTGGAAAACGAATAGATCCGAATCAATGGAAAAAAGTACAAGTATAAGTAAAAAAAAAACGGTACGACACCTAAATTGTTCACCGAGTTGTGTGTAGGTAGCAGGGTTTGGCACAAATACAAATATTTTCCCTAGTTACGGCTCTGCACTATGATAAGTAGGTAGGAGAAAGGAATTAAAACATTAACACCTTAGTTTAACATTTTTACACGCTAACAAATATGTACCTCCAAAATCACAGAACCAAAGCAATAACAATACTCTCCACTACACAGTATATTATCCTGCCAGCAATCATATCTTAAATGTAGGGAAAATTACTGTCTCTTGAAATGAAATTTTTTCCATATCATCCTTTGTCAAGCAATACCACGTTCATTGTAGGCCAATTCACTATACAATGTAAAAAGTTTTGTTTTTTTCGTGCCCACTAACAACCTCATTAGGATAAAAGCAGCCGTAAACAATCCACTCAATCCAAAAGAATGGTAACTGCTAAATATTGAAATTGATCGCAGTAGTATCTGTAACGTTGTCATATGAATACTACATCGATAACATTCAATCAGAAATATGTGCTCTAACTTTGCTTAAGAATATCACCGCAAAAGATCGTCCCATCCAAAATTTATTTTACTTGCTTCATTGTATTGGGTACAACTGCCAAGCTGGCTCGATCCACTGCTTTGTTACTCTCAAGTCATTAACTTAATCGGTTAGAAGCTACTGACAATTGATCAGAGGAAGGACATATGAATGAGCAGCTTACTTACATATCGGTTTACGCATTTCCATCCCTTTCATCTGTTTTGTGTTTTGTACAAGGTAGCTCGCGACAGTGTTGGGCTACTTGGGCATAACTTGGCCTGGTAAGATCCTGTAGAAAATAATTATACATAATGTAATTATTAATCACTTGAGTGCAGGAAAAGTACAGTTTGAATGTATTGAATTTTGCTTTATGAAGAACAGATACCAGCAAAGCTTTCTAGTTTTCAGTAGGTAAAAAGTTGAGTGACACAATCACACATAATAGGTAACGAGAATGATGATTGAAATGCAATCCAGCCAACTCGAGGTTGAGACATTTTTAATCACAAGATGGTGTGAACATGTTGCAATATTATGACATCCTCGATTACAGAATTTTGAAATAAAAATCTTACTTCTTCGTTTATCGAAAATAAAGAGATGCAGAAGATTGACTGATGACAAAAAGGAACAGTTTAAAACAATACTAAACATTTTTTCAGAATTTTTGTATGTATTTGAAATCGATGAAATTTCAAAATATTACTTGCAGCTACAAACTCAAATTCAAAACATAACATTTAATTTGCAAAAATGCAGTCGAAATTACAGATTTTGAAAACATCCAAGTTGACAATTTTCGAATAAATGCACAAGTGTAGCAGAGTTGAAATTTAAAACTATCTGACTGAATATGAGTCCAGTTTTTCATAAAGAAATTCGGATTAAAAAGTTGAACCAATTTTAGGGCAATTGTTTGCAGAGAATTTGAAATTCTCTTTAAAAAAATGACTTGCATAATTAAAATTAGTCAATTGAAATCGTATAAAATCTCTGCCGATGCTTCAATAACTATTAATGTCTTTCCCGAAATATTCTGCAAGTTCCGGATTATCCAGTAAAGCACAGACCCTGGTAAACAGTCAATCAAGTAAAGAGAACTGAGAACTATAGTCATGCTGAAGCAATTAACGAACAGCAGAAAAAATAGGTCATCTGACAGGAAGGCAAGATACGAAAAAAAATATTTAAAAAATAAAACTTACTACAGGAAAGGCAGAGGCCACTCCAGTTTGCGACTGGGTATTCTGTGAGGCAGTAGGGATGTCACAATCGCACCTGGTCACTGGTTCGGACTCTTCTGCTGCATGTGCATTTGTACTTATGGCCTCATTCACACCATTCACCATGTTCGAGTCATCAGTCTTTTTATATCTGTCAGTGGTGCATTTCAGTGATAAAGGTCTATACCTAAATGACTTACATGTGTAGGTTGTGTCAAAATATACTTTACACACCGAATCAGACATTTTTACATACGAACATTCAACTGAACTGTCAATAATCGTAATTTATGATCGAGAAAAGAACTTTTCAGGGAACGGGTCTTGCAAGATTGTAACTCAGAATTAACAAACTGATATACATTTATTTTCATTGACAATGTGTCTATAGTTAATGATTATTTGCAAACAAAAACAGACCTGACCTTTAAACTAATGTGTTAAAATGTAAATTTTATCGATTAACTAAGATAAATCTAGGTCCTTTTTACATAGAAATGGTTTTAAGAGAAACTTGAAACAATATTATTGTGATAATTAATGGACGTTAAATTAGTAACGCAGTCTGTTGTTTTTCTGTCGCGGTAGTTGGTGCAAATCATTCACGAAAACTATTTTACATTATTATACATCCGTACATATTTTTGTACTGCGACAGCTTCTCCATACTTTATTGAACACAAATTGAATTCTTTTGTGTCGAGGGTGTGATAGTAACTTATCTGACTTATCTCTACCTTAACTTTAGCAATATCAAACCGAAAATTCGCCAAGATCTCCAAAGAAGCTTTCAATCATCATTTTTTATGCTCATTATTATTATATATTTTTTTATTCCTTTCTTAGATATATATTCTTTTTTTTTTGGTTTGTTTGACAGGACTGTGTCCCTGAAAAATTTTACAATAATTCTACAACTTATAACAAAGTGGCAAATCTGTTTAACACATTGAAAGCTAACTAACATTAACCATAGAAACCAAGAAAACTATTGCTAATATTCAAAAATCATAAACCTACTTTCTAAATCCAAGCACGAGAAAACAAAAACCAAAGTATGTCTACTTAAAAGTAAAGTCTTAAGGAAACTAAAGCGTAAGATATGAGAATAGTAGGAATATTTATCCACTAAAATGGTACCAAACGAATGAAATAATTAATCAATAAAGAAAGATTCAAAATGCTCGAGGCAGTGTATTTAAGAAAGACATTTTTGAGCCTAGCACTGTCATCATGTCAAATTTCAGTGCCAAAAGACGAATGTAAAGAACGAAAGACATTGAACGTTAAACAAGATTGTTGAACGGTTTAAACATCACCATTTGTCATTTTAAAGAAATAGAAATTGTACGTGTAGAAAGTACTTAAAAATCTCACAAATAAATTACCTAGCTAGTCAAAATTATGGCAAAAATTTATATGCAAATGCAGCGCAACCTAATCTCTAATAAAAAACGAGTCCAATTTAAATAAAAATACGAGAACAAATTGTCAAACTCGTATTTTCAGAAAGTCCCAGTTTTCGTATAAAAATAGGATAATTAACAAATCATTGTCAATTTATCACTCAAGCTTCGATTGCACGAGTGAGTGAAAGATCTCAATCAAGCGAGGAATCACTTCTCACCTCTATTCTTAAATGAAATAACAAAAAAAGTGGATAATATGAAAATAAAACATAGTAAACAGTAGACGCAAAGGTCATGAAAACATTATAAAACGCGAGAGAAAACTAAAATCAGTCCAGACTTCGCTGGGAAATCTTCCTGTTTGCCTTTCATAAGACTTTTTTTGGTTTTTGTCAACATAATGCACCTCTCTAATCTGTAAATACTCCTATCTGTGAAAGCCCAAATGTAAATACCGCGAGTTGATACTTGTAGAAAAAAGCAGTGTTTGTAATCTGTAGGTGTATGTATGAGAACAAAACACTCACTTATCGGGAGATGACGGGGGAGTGAGAGTGATGGTGCTCAGAGCGATATCTGTGACATCAGAGTTGCTGGCCGAGGAATTGGAGTTTGAATTTGCAGCTGTTGCGGATGAGATGCTCGGACCAGCGGCATTCTCCTGCGAACTACCATGACCAGCAACGTTCGATCCCGGACTCGCCGACCTGCTGCTGTTGCTGATCTGATGCTGATTATACTGTTGAGCCATCCCCGGTTCCTTTTCCTTTGTGCTTTTTAGTTTAGCCGTACCCTTGACTACATCCGAGAGCCTATTTTGAGAAAGCAGACTCTCTGCAGTGATAGTTTCCATCGTGGGATTATGGGACTTTGTGTGATCGGCATCTAAGCCGGGAAGCGGAGGAAAAGCGGAGGCCTCCAAGTCGAACTGAACCCCCCGATTGTGCTGCGTATTACTGGCCGGAGCAGAATCTCTGTTCGAGGGTTGAGGACTACTGTTAGCCTTCGATGATGATGTGTCTTGATCTTTGGTCCTGCGATGTATGCGGTGGCGCGGAAACTGAACCGCGCTAGTGTCCAGGGTCTGAGCATCGCTCTCCTGCGACCCTTTAGCATGGCAGCTACTATACTGAGCCTCTCCAGTCGCGCTGCTCGCTGCGTGAGAGGAATGGAACTTTGTGCCGGTTTGATAGGAAGATGAGGTTGCTTTCGCTGTGGGCAAGCTGGACGTGTGAGCAGGAGTCGCTATTCCTGCCGATACAGGTCCTCCTCCGCTTAGCGGAGGATGTGAAGTTCGGCCCATTGACATGCTGCCTGCACCACCACCACTTCCACCGACGTCCATCAATCCACTATTTCCGCCACCACCGCCTCCTCCTCCCCCTACTCCTCCACTTCCCCCGACGATACTTCTGTCAGGTCCATTCCTTTTATTTCTGCAAAAAAAAAAAATTTCAATATTAGATACTAATTTGAGAATAGTACAAAAATTACAGAGTAGGGAGGAGGAAAAACGAAATGTGCTTTACCTGGTTGTCATTTTCAATGATTTGAAAGTCCATTTTTTTCATTTTTAATTTATGAAAAATTTGAAAAGTATTTGAAAATGATCTTTTATTACAAAGAAACATCACACGAAACAGAAAACATCAGTTTAATCCTCCTCATCACTTCTGAGAAAGAGGAAGGAAAAACAAAATGGGCTTTATCTAGTAGTCATTTTTAATTGAGCTATAGAAAACTAAAACCGCCTAACTCCATTGAACCTAATTTGACAGGAGAGACAATTACTTTTTTGTGTGTAGTTTTGATGATCAGTTTAAAGACCACGTTGTCAAAAAATAGATGGCGCTACGTACGCATTTTATAATTTAATGGAAAATTCGATGGAGTTAGGACGGTTTAGCATTCCATTTTCCCTAACACTATAATGTGAAAAATATTTCTTGAAATACTATGATGAGGTTAGATTTGGAAAAACAATTGAATACTTTCCATTCCCTGAAGTTCTAAATTTAAATACTCAAAATTTTCAAATATTTTAACTTTTAATTAATTAAATTATGCGTAAAATATGATTAAACCTTTAATTTTTCAACTAAGTACGTGTATATAAGCATAAAAAAGTGTTTTCTACGGGAAACTCAATTTTGCTAAAAACTGGAGTTAGACGGTTTTAGCTTTCAATAGCTCAATTATTTGAAACTGATCTAAGCTGAGATCGACTATTCTGATTCGAAACAAACAAGCGCGTGTTCGAAAGTCAAATTTAAGACATTCAATCCAAACTGAGATAGAATTTTTCAATTCAATCCGATTTAACTAAGTCAGTCGCGTGTCGAATTGAAAGTCGAACTTCGGATCAAATTGAAAAATTCTATTTCAGCTTTAGGCCGGCGGATAAGGCAACCAATTATGCATTTCGTGTCACAGCGGCAATTTTTTATATTTATTTGACACCCCAAGGAATGTTTCTAGGGCAGGGGGCAATCAAAATAATAGACAAATTTACCTAAGAACTATTCAAAGAGTAATGTGAACTTATATTATACTTGATAAAAAAGAGTGGTAAATATGAATCCCTATTCAATTGAAGTGTATATTGATCAACTAAGTCAATGTCAGGTAACTAAAATTAGGTAATAATTATAGAAAAGTTTCATGATTTATGTGAAAAGAAACCTTTATCAAATTTTCGTGAAAAATATTAAAAAAAAGAAATCTTAAATGAAGGAGCTGAAAATATTCGTGCGGGTTTTTTTGGAACATTTTTTATTTTTGATAGCATTTTTTCACGATTAAAATGAAAACTACCCGTCTTATGAAAAAATGACCAGTATCAAAGTTATGAACCTTTTTTTGGTTAATAATTTTACTAATTAACATTATGTTGGGCCTTCTGTTGTTTTTCCAAAAATTTAAATATTTCATTTTTAATGTTATTTTTCATGATTAAAACAAAAACTATGCGTTTTATTAAAAAATGGTATGAAGAAAATTTGTAGATCTTTTTAAGATGAACAATTTTGCTTGTCAAAATTTTTTCGTATCTTGTATAATTTGGTCGGAAGATGGAATTTTTCATTTTTAATAACATTTTTCACGATTAAAACAAAAAATATGTGATTTATTAGAAAATTCTCTCAAGAAAATATGTAGATCTTTTCTAGATGAACAATTTTGCTTCTTAACATTTTTTTGTATCTTGCATGGTTGACCGGAAAATAGAATTTTTTATTTTAAATAATATACGAATGCCTCTAATCTTCAAAACTTTTTTGAGGGT
>JAUMHM010000083.1:10969098-10979616 GCA_032362435.1 Melikaiella ostensackeni
TCAACCCCCCCCCCCACACTGTTACCTACCGTTAGATTTCAGTGTTTACCCCCCCCCCCCCCCCAAATAGTAACGTAGTTTTTGGACGGCACCTAATAAATACGCTGAAAATAAATACAATATTAACAAACCAGGGGGTTACTCTTCAACCTTCAAATAGGAACATTCTTCAAGCAGGAATGGGAATACTTTTTTCTACTCAACGCATATTACCAAAAGTTGTTGTCGATTTTCCCCAAAAACAGTAGTTTGTTTAAAGTTGATCCTTTCATGCGATTTCTTTTATCCATCATTATTTGCCCAGTTTTGGAGAAAAGCCTTTCACAAGGCACGGACGTTGCCACCACGCTGAGGTACTTGAGAGCTACTTGCGATAAGATAGGGTAAACAGATGTCATATCCAACCATGTGCGGATAGGGTCGGATTTGAATGGAGTAATTGGGCTCTTCAGAAACATATTTAGTTCATCTGTTACGGAATCGCTATCGAGGAAGCTGTCATTTTTTTGGCTCTGAACTTTTTTCACCAGGTCATGATGTACATTCCATACAGAAAATCCCGGTTTTTCTTCTGTAAAAAGAAAGTAATCTTTACTAAATACTTAAAAATAAAGAACGAAATTTTTCGTGAGATTCTTTTATTTATATAACTGGTCATCATGATGCTGGAGCTTTGCATGTATTTAGTTTCTCATCTGCTGTTCCGACATATATTTATTTTAAAAAGGTATAATATAAAAGTCAAGTCATGATAACAATCACTCAAAATTAATCTTTGGTTATGAATATTACTATTATATTATGCGTTTAATTGTATTGCTTATACTGATATTATGATTATATTTTAAAAATAACTTTAACTTACCGGCACGTGATCCGTGAGAATAATATTATTTTTTTAAAATTCACATCATGATTATATTACAAAGATCAAAAATGAATGAGACTTAAAGACAGGCGTGTTTTTTAATAACCGATGGCATGCGGTGAGTGTACACTTAATTACCGGCGGTGTCGTATGCATTTGAGGTTAATTGAGCACGTGCTCCCTGAGACTTCTATTATTTAGAAATAATCGCATTATACATATTAGAAAGTATATAAAGATAATTAATGAATGAAAAATATAATGTCTACTTACGTTTATTTGTATTCAGTTTTTTTTTGTTTTTTCACTCACTATTTAACTAAAAAACACATTCCGTCAAGTGAAAAAATAGTAATGGGATATCGATATCGAAATTATGACAAAATATCGATATTGACTTTGATATATCGGTTTCTGAATATCGATATATCGGACTCTGAATATCGATATTTTCGATATTTCGATATCGATATCCCATCACTAGAACAGAGTGATTGTGAAATAACCCACTCGCTTGCATTCAATACTACGCCTGTCAAGTTTATGAATAAATAGTAAAGTCTTTGTATTTTTAATGAACAATAATTAACATCAATGTTGTAAATGAACATATTTTCTGTCCTCATTTATTAAAATTATTGTCTTTATTCTCAAGAAGGTTCGTCATATTCAATTGATAAAAATTTGTAAATGTGAGTTGATGATTTCATTTGACCACTTCGTCAGTCTCCTTCGAGCGGGTGGCGAATTTCAGAACTATGCAGCTCGCGGTTCAATTTTATCCGTTTAAATGGCCTAGAGTCGGATTTTTGATAAAATTAGTTATATTTTCTTAGATTCGGTGCTTCGTGGATCAATTCGATATCAAATTAATGGAAATTTCATGAAATTGTGCCAGAACCATCGTTATGATGATCACGTGTTTCTGTCGATTTTTGCACCAATCTTTCCGTTGTTGTAAGCACTTGGTTCTACTTTTTGTACATTTCTTTCTAATTTGGATTTTACTTGTTAATGTTTTTAGAAATATCGACAGAGTGGTTTTTTCAGTATGTTTTTTGGATGTACGAACTGGACTCCTAAATTTTTTCTAATTCGGCTTTTTAACGTAACCTCAATCTTAACGATCACCTCTTAAAAATTTTGTCTTTCTATCTCTTTTCTAGTTTGTAAATTTCATTGAAGATGCGAATTAATCTCGGGAGTGTCGATAATAGTTTCCTAAAATGTTCTTTGAAAGCATTGTACTGGGAATGCCGAAGTATTCGAATTAATTTTGGGAGTGTTGTAAATAATAAACTAGCTATTTTGTTGAATATTTTTCCGGGAGTGCATGTGAAATTTGTGAAAAATATGAATTACAAAGTTCCCGTTCAAGATGGATCTTCAAAGCAGTAAGTGTCTTAATTTGTTCTTTGTATTTTTATACATATTTTATTTTTCAACAAAAATAGGCATAAAAACCAAGTCGACATGCTCTTGTTTTACCCCAAGTTCAGATAGGCTTAAATTAAATGTCAATTTCCGAATGTAAATTCGGGGGTGGAATCAAATTTAAACGAAAAAATGACGAACTTTCAAGTTACACGAAAATTACCGAATGTAGACTTATCGACGAATTCTGCGATTTGTCGGTGTCAAATGAAAGAAAAAATTAACAATATTCCAAAGAAAATACTTAGTCGAAATAAATACTTAAGGTTACAAGTTACAATTTATATAGCTTTGATATATAGTATTTAAGATCACTAATTAAAATTTGGGGTCTGATTCTGAGGTAAATTAAATTACTTTTATCAGGCAAACCGTTATAGAACCATTAACTTGGGCAATTAGTAGAGCTCTGAAGTACAAACCAACCGATCCAAAGCACTATATAGCATATCAACTTTTAAAATGGAAATATATCAATAACGCAAATGAAGATTTTGGCGAATGGAAGTCTTCATCGCTTAAAAAATCAAGAAATTATCTGGAACACGAATTCTAAAGTAAAAGAACGAGACACAAGAATTTCTAA
This sequence comes from Melikaiella ostensackeni, assembly GCA_032362435.1. Taxonomy (NCBI): domain Eukaryota; kingdom Metazoa; phylum Arthropoda; class Insecta; order Hymenoptera; family Cynipidae; genus Melikaiella; species Melikaiella ostensackeni. The sequence continues at coordinate 10,971,987 of JAUMHM010000083.1, forward strand.
AAAATTTGCTTCGTTTATTTCGTAACTACGCTTTCGTACATTTCTCGTTTGTAATAAATATTTCAGTGCAGACTTGCCGCCGTAAAATAAGGATCATTACGAAAGAAAATGGAATGGAAATCTCATGAATCTTAAAATTAAAGATGACCGCAAAACATCACGGCAGTGTTGTTTTAATTTATGTTTAACTTTAACGTTCAAATTTAATGTACATAAAACCTTAACCATAATTTTACTATTGAACTGCGACGTGGGGGTAGTGTTGAAGGTAGGCGTCGAAATAGTACAAAATCAATTCAAATAAACCTTATATGAAAAACATAAATATACAGTTTAATAGCATATTTTACATAAGTACAGAACGGGTAGTTGAATGATTATTTGGAAGAGCAAGTCAAATTTCTAGCTGTGAGTATACGCGACGTATGTAAATGTTAGCAGGGCTTTAATTCGTTGTTTAATTTTCGAGGTTTTCGGATTTTTTTCCCGATCATTAGCAATATTACTGGATATTTTTTTCCCAGTGTTCTTCAACAATCTGTTTTTAATTGAAGATGATATCGATGATTAAGGCTTACAGATTGATGCCAATAGGCATGCTTTTATAAATGGGCGAATTCAGTTGTTGCTATTCTGCATCGTATCAGTATTGACTGTAATGATCGCGCCTGCATCGAGAGAAGAAATGATGTGCATTCAAGATATCTACCCTAATTTGTTTTGTTGTCAAGTTCTATTAACAGGAGTACTTTACTTTACCCGAGAAATATTAATTAAATTAAAATATTCTCTCGTGATGCAAAGCGCGATTGTTGGGGAATTAAAAATGATAATTCAAGTACCAGTTTTATAAAAACGACAAACTAACACATGGAGTATACATTATCTACATTTTAAAACTCGTATCAAAAAATATCGCAGTTAAACTTTACCAAAATATAGGACTACATTTAATACAGATTTTGTCGTTTATACCCTAAGGTCAAATTCATACCAGCCATAGGGAAACGTCTTTTTCGCACTCATGGATATGACTCGTGTAAATTTGGCCTTACTGTATATCAGTCGATAAAAGTTACAAGAAACGCGGGTATAATAGCAACGTATCAAAATATATTTCTGTATCTAAGTTTGGTTTCTATCCTGAGAGAAACGAGAGGAAATTAGTTTAATTCGAACGACTTGCACCTTGAGTTAAATGTGGAAGAACGTAGTGAGACTGTTAATAAATCTAAGAGTTGAAAACGTTTTTGTGAGATATTAAAACACAAATGTATCTGTACATCAGAAATAATAATGTCTCATACACATTCCTTATATAACGTCCTACTTCGCCACGTGCACAGCTGAAGCCCTCTCACTTTAGATTGAATATTCCTCCAATTTTTCAATCTTAGCTTTTTCAGCTTCTGATTCATCCCGCACAATGAAAAGCGTATGTGACAAACCGCACGTAACGGCAGTTACGTACAATCCTTCCAGGGCTTTAACTTCCATGGGTGTTGTAGAGGATTTTCGCATGTCACCGAAACCCTGTATTAATAAATTAAATGAGAACCCATCCCTCAAAGATAGAAAGACATGAGAAATCGTCAAAGATAATCATGAAGCTTTTAAAGAAACTCAATTTACCAGTTCTCCATACGTGGGACTGGAACCAAAGGCGATGGTGGATTCATCAGCAGCGAGGACAACACTCGTCTGCGAGCAGCCGATACATCTAATATCCCATCCGGACAAATCCTAATTGTGCAAAAAATTTAAAACAAAATTAGTTCACAAATAAATAGCACATTATAATTAGCTCGTGACGTTATCATTGCAAAGCTTTGAATCATAATATTAGGATAATTCAATGCTTCAAGTTCCTGACAGAGCATTATTATTAATTTAACTACGAAATTTTTGGAAATTTAAAAACAAACCAAGAATTCAACGATAAAATTTGGACAAGACACTCTTAAATGTTAAAAATTATTTTTATTAGGATAATGTTTAAATTTTACATTACGAAAGTAATGAGAGTAAGAGAGAATTTATCAAAATGCTTTACATTAAAAAACAAAAAGAAATATCTATAATTTTAAAAACAGATTAAGAGAAATTAAATAATGGTTATGAGAGTTGAGATTTGCAATTCATAACGTATTTTGGGCGTGGTTTGCGTTTGGAACGAGAGGGTATATATTAGGGTGTGTCATTGCCACGCATTTGGTTTTAGTAATGAGTTTTTTTTTATATACATTGATAAGACGAATTGAATGTATCGATCTATGTAACAAATTTAAAATCAATTAAAAAACTTTTACAAATGCGAGAATTTCGGTTTACAATCAGTCTTCAGTCAGATCTCATGGGAAGAATATTGTGGTTTCCTGATGGGGTTTGACTTGTTCAAAAAATTGTTTTTATTGATTTGAAAGGGGTGTTGAATATACAACGAAACGTTGGTAGATTTTTATAATGTTTTTCGTTTGTGATTTAACAAAAATATTAAGATGAAAAAAAGAAGGAAGGGGATTTGGAGACTGCCTTCTTTTTCTTTCCCTTTTTATTTATTTATTTTTTAAAATTTGAATGAAGACATTCAAGAGTGTGTTGTCCAAATTTGAACGTTGGATTATTGTTTTTTTTTTAATTTCCAAGAATTTCGTAGTTAAATTTGAATGTTGAACGTTAAAGAGAAATTTAAATTTTGATTCTGAATTTCATTTCTTAAATTTGTATTATTATCAATACATAATTAATATAAACATTCACTACCTGGATCGGTTTTGGGTACATGTTTGCCTCGCCGGTCCTTTTTGTCTGGCCGAAGAGCAATGCAGATCCGTGGACGTTAATCACGATACTATATGAACTTCCACAGTGAACAGAGCGTACGCCACGATTTGGCGGTTCTAGGAATTTTATGAGTCTTGGCACTAATTCATCCTTCTGTTCGCTGTGACCCAACCTTCCAATTCCTCCAAAGCCCCAAGAGAAGGCCCGGGTTTTACTATCAATAGCTACAGTGTGATTATGACCACAACTAAAATCAGAGATCTCTACCCGATCCAGGGGAGTCACATGACCATCTTTTCCTTTTTCGACGTACAACACAATTCGTTTCGGGGCTTTCTCAAAGTGAAAGCCCATTTTTGTACTGGTTATGAAGTACTTCCCGTCCGTGTTGTGACCCAGCTGTCCATATTCCGGGCTTCCGAAAGAGTGTAGACCTCCTTTAATATCTAGGATCATTGAGAATTCGGCTCCACATCCTACCTTGATGATTGGAGGTCCAGAGTATTTAACCATCGTGGCTGTAACGACATTCGGAATTGTCTTCCCAATACCACACTGGCCTAGTTTATTGTCCCCAGCTCCAAAGACAAGACCACGACTAGTCAAAAATAAGGTGTGACCACGTCCACAGGCAGCTGCTATAACTGTGTGGCCTTTCAAGGCCTCCACTTCAGTCGGTTCATCACGACGTTTCATGTCACCGACTCCAAGTTGCCCTGAAAATTTCAAGATAATGTTTGTTTTGTGTTGCAAGACGTTTCAGTTTTGTACTTAGGTTGGGAAGAATTTAATTTATACGAAAATGAGTTTTCTGGTATTAAATTGTGGTTCCTACACTGCTGTAGTTAAATAAAGTCTGTTCCGTTTTTGAAGTCGGAGAAGTAGAAACTTTGGAGATATATCAGTACATATGACTTTAGGGTTGAAGATTTTCGATAATGCCAAAGGCCACAAATACTCAAAAATAGTTCCTGATACTTGAAAAAGAGTTCGACCAAACTTGAAAATTCCCAACAATGAAATCTGTATTAGATGTGTAATTTATGAATAAGGACAGTCGTTTCTAAAATCATGCGTTGAAAAAATGACTATTATACGAAGAAAAATCGAATTTTGCGTTGTAAAAATAATAATTTTTTAAAGGCATAAGATGCACTTTTCAGCTCCAGAAAATATCAATATTTAAAACGAGAAGATATAAGTACACGTTAGTGCAATACAAATCCTGAAATTAATCGAATCATTTGAAACGAGCAAAAAAAATTTGTGGTTTGGCACTCATAAAAAGTAAACAAATTGTTAATGTCTTCTGTTCGGTTTCTGAATTTGAAAATGCTCATAGGGAAATCTTTTTCAATTTTCAAATTCAAAAATCGAACAGAAGATATTAACCGATTTTAACAATGTTTTTCTGTACTTCTTTCGAATGCCAAACCACAACTATTTTTGCTCGACTCAAATGCTTCGATTAACTGACGCATTTTTACCCTGCCTTAGTAAAGGTTTTATAAATTTCCACATATGGAACAAGGACCCTTTCAAAAACCTACATAAAACCTATATTGAAAAACTGCGCGAAGTTTAGAATGCAAATTTTTTATAATTTTATTTTTAAAAATTACTTAAAATCACTTAAAACCTTTATATTTTATATTTACTCACGAATTTTGACACGTCAAAATTGAAAAATACATTTTATGCAACTTTTTACAACATACTTCGCAAAAAATATAAAAATTATGCGCTAGTATGCAACAATTAGGGTGGCCGTTTTAATTGAGGAAAAAGATTCCCAGTCATTTCCTGGTTCGCAACAATTTTTCACGGTCATTGAAATTAAAAATTTTAATTCTTAAATCTGAAAATATTCTTATTTGAAGTAATCAAAACTGAACTGCAAATTCTGTAAAGTACTTAAAAAAGAACTCTTTTGAATTTAAAATTTTACAAATTGTAGGTGTACAAACTTTTTATTCAGAAATTTTTTATTGAAACTCTCAATGATTTACACGCATAGAATGGAAGCTTTCAACATGTTTCAATTGAACAATTTAAAATTAAATGCCGTTTAACTGAAAAGTTTTAAATTTCAAACTTTTGTAAATTGAACATTTCAAAGATTTCTGGTTAAAAAAAAATAAAAATCCATGCTACCATTTTCAATGCTCTAAGTTGAAGAATGAATCAATAAATAGTAAATAGTTATAAAAAAAAGTAAATAGTAAATAGTTAGAAACATTAAAAATTGAATGAATTATTTTTTTTTTTAACTCAACACTTTTTAAATCAGAAGTTAAATTATTTTTATTTTTATTCGTTTCAAATGAATAATTGCTCAGTTGTTATTTATACATAAAAATTCAACACTTTCACTTACAAATTAGAAATTAAAAAAATGGAATTACTAAGGCTTTCGAATTGAAAAAGTTCAATTTTTAACATTAAAATTTGTAAATCGTTTAATTTTTAACAGATTCAGAATCGTCTTGTAAAATTAATTGTCGTTCAATTTTCAATACCCGAACTACAAATCAGTTTTAAAAATATCAATTAATTTCTATTTACAGTTAATCAACTTAAAACGTTTTTCATCAAACAAATTTTATTTCAAGCGAATTTAATTTTTAATTGTTCAAGTCTTCAAAACTGAATGTCAAAATTCTTTTAATTGAAAATGTACGCTTAAAAATCAAGGCCTAAAATGGAAAAAAATTTTAAGTAAAAGATTTGAGAATCACGCACTGTGAACTGAATGATTTCATAATTGAAAAAAAGTTGAAGTCAAGCTTATTTTAAATTGCATTAAACATGTACGCGATATGCATTTTTTGATATTTTAAGTGATTGGATAGATTTTTCTTCTAAAAATTTGTAAAATTCCCGGTTCAAAAATAAATTGACTGTCATTTCCCGGTTTTTCTCGGTCTCAAAAAATTCCCGGTCCAGCGGCCACCCTGGAAAATCCAAAATTATGCGACGAAAACAGAATTTTGTGTTTTTATGCTACGTTAAATTGAGTGTATTTTGTCATGGAAACTTTGTATAACATGATCAGGACTGCCATAGACTAATGTGCTTGAAAAAAGTGGAAAAATGACTAAATTAAGGTAAAAAGTGACTAAAAGTGACTAATTTCGAACACTAAAAGTGACTAATTTCGAACACTATAAATGACTAATTTCGAACACTAAAAGTGACTACTATTCACACAAAAAGAGGCCTGTGTTGTGAATAGAAACACTTATCTACTCAACAATTTCGATTCAATTACAAACTTATTTTATCAGCTTGCATTCACAAGAATAGATGAAATTCTGTTGCTGAATTCGGGGTTGAATACCAAGGTCACAACCTATAATTAATTTTGTAAGTAATGTTTAGACAAATAGTATAATTAATTTTATTACAAGCTAAATAAGGGTTATTCCATTTTATTTCTCCGAAGTCTAATTTAAAAAAATTTTGATACTCACTATAATAATACTGAACGTTTTTTGAACTTATTTATTACATGAATTTAATATATTACTTTATTTTTATTTAGAAATTAAATTAACAAAATGCAAAGGTACAGAAAAGTATCACATTTATGTGCATTATAGAAAAAAACTGAAATTCTACAATGCAAATTTAAACTGAATCAAACCAGACGTATTCTACAGTCTTTAAACTGCAAAACTAACTTTTTTCGGAAATAATGAACGGAAATTGTGTTTTAACAACAACTAAAACATAACCATTTTTATCACTTTCATAGCCTTGTTAAAAGGTTGTGCTTAGTTCTTTAAAATTAAAACTTATCTCGTAAGCTTTGTTTTTGGTGAGATTTCTCATAGTTGTAGCCCTTTTTTCAACTTTTTATGCTGAAAAAATCTTCAACTTACTCATTACCTCTTTTAACGAAACCTAAGAATAGAATTCTTTTGGGTTATTTTGAAAATTGTTATTTCGGTACAAAAAAAGCTTGGGATCTAAGCAAAATTTGCAGGGGGATTGAATGAAAACCTGATTTATTTATATATACTGTAAATCCTGGGTTTTTGCATTTTTCTCTCTACGAGTTATTCATCTGCGAAAATTAACAAAACATCCAAAGTGTCGAATTTCAAAATAAAAAATTTCATATTCCAGCATCAAAAGTTGAAAAAAACGGCTACAACTATGAAAATTCTGATCAAAAACGAACCTTGCGAATTAGTTTTAATTTAACAAACTAAACACGATTTGAATAAGGCTATGAAAGTGATGAAAAATAGTTACGTTTTAGTTGTTGTTAAAACACAATTTTCGTTCATTATTTCACAATAAATTACTTTTGCACAAGTTAAATAAAAGTTTGAAGACTGCTGATTATGTCTGATTTTATTCAATTCAATTTTAGATACAAAAATCTGTATCAATATAAAGAAACAAAAGACTTTTACATTCTTGGATCACTTTGTTGCAGATTAAATTTAAATCTTCAGATTTAGTGTGACGCTTTACAATAGGAACTAGAAAACCAGAAAATCGTAAATTAAAATAATTTAAGTTGTAATATTGAATAGCGTTTTCATACTATATAGATTCAATACATAAATTACTTAGATTTTTTTAAAAGATAAAATCTAAAATGAGATGGAGAAATGCGACTAAAGCGACCTTTTTCTTTAAAAAAGTGACTATAGTGACTCTATTAAAAACTGACTAAAAGTGACTGTGAGTCAGTCCTGAAAATGAAGGTTCTGAGTTTTATACTTAATTTTGAGATATTATGCGATTATGCGCTTCGTATAAACTAGAGGTCCTTATTTATGATAGAGAAATTTATAATTCACCTTTATCGTTTCTGCCAAATACTAGACAT
>JAUMHM010000083.1:11008108-11018782 GCA_032362435.1 Melikaiella ostensackeni
TTGGATAAAGTTAGCATCTAAATAATTTATTTTCGATATGCCAAGATATGAAGCGAGTATTGAAATAGTCAACAATATTTAACAGTATTCAATCATTATAATTTATCACTGCCTAAGCCTTCATAAGGAATGAAGCCCAGGCAGTCCGTGGGGGTGAATTAGTCTGTACATTGAACGCATCAGCTATATATATTTATATTTATATGGTCTTGTAGTCACGTATTTTGTTTTTGTTTTCTCAAATGAAAATACGCACCTACTAGTTATTTATTAAGTCATAGTATTTCAATGAATACAATACATTTTCTGTATAAAACTCGTATTTACAGGATGACCGATTTGTTGTATATATATATATATTATTAACTTCATCGGGCGACGGGGCCGATCTCGTGAGACGCCCGTTTTATGAATAGTGTTTTTAATGTATTTTTAACGATATATTTATCTAATAATGCATAATAGGTGCCCGTTAATTAACATAAATCCTACCAGAGGACATAGATCGTTACGTGAGCCGCGACTGTGCCGGGAAATCGTCGAACAACAAATCCTCTCAATTTTCAAGGAAACGTTATCTATATAATAAAATTCTACCTTTTAATAAGACTCTAATTTTTAACTTCATATTGCGTGCATTACATATAATGAGTCAGTAATTGTACATCAATATTATTATACCTCGCCACAGAATTGCATTTCTTTCTCTCTTATACGAAATATTGTTGAGCACATAAAGACGAGTAACATCTTCTCTGACTAAAACAGGCGTAAGAACATTCGATCGGTCCATTACGAGACAATATCGATTTATACAGGTTTTCTTTTCTTGAGCACCAGCGCGAATTATTTCCACTTTTACTTTTACAACGGAGTGGTACAATGTGTCGGTTGCACGATTGCATCCTCGAATCTACAAATATAGGAATTTTTACGCATAACTGTTTAACTTTTAACTTTAACACAATATATTATTTACGTACAAGAATAAAAAAATATTTAATAAAACAATCGACACGGCGATCGCTCGTACACTCGCGTGGCTCACGCATTTTACCAATTTAAACATAGGTTTATATATACATATAATAGTACCATACAATATATATATATTTTTATATATATTTATCACAACGTTAAAACACTAGATTCTCCTCTTGCTAGTCAAACCCATATAGAGATTCAGAGTATAATAATGAAGGTTTTCCTCTAGCTTCTTGTCTTCCTCGCGAAAAGAAATATTCCCTTGCTTCAATCAATGTAAGATTTGAGATTTTCATATGTAAATTCTTAATGTATATTTTTTCATACGGATTGTAGACTGTTATGAATTTACTTATGACAAAGACAACATAGAAAAATCTAAGAGATAAACATTATTTACCAAAGAAATTTTATGTTTCCATTGTTGATGAGAAGATTCAAAGTGACATTTCGCGAAGAAGGCAGCCAGCATTTGCTTTATCTTTACACTTTGTATACAAAATTAGGAATCGAAGGTACGATATAATGTATAACGTAATTTTGAACGTAATGCATGTCTTTGAGTTCTAAAAAATGGTTGTGTTTTCTTTGTTTAGTGCATGTGTGTAGTTTGGGCTCGAGCGATTGATTATTGGCTCAAACTTTAACTCACAGCCAGTAACAGACAGACACGGGCAGACAAGCAGACAGTCGGTCAGTCAGATGAGTAGGTAGATTAGGTAGGTAATTTAGGTAAAGAGGCGTGCAGACAGTCAGACAGACAAACAAGCCCTTCAACGAATTCGCTGTAGTCTACGTTCATCGCAGATTGATTAATAATTGTCGCAATACAAACTTGAAAGTCGAAAGCAACATCGCAATCTTTACATTGAATTTTTCATGATTGTCAACTAATTTTCGCAGTTTGTGGTAACCTTAATGATTCAATCAAAACATATAAAGAAGTGGTCAAGTTCACTGATCAAGTTTTCAAATCATGAAAAGTAAATCAGACAAGTAAAGCTTGAAATTAAAACTCTGCAGCTGGTCTTGATATGAAGGTCACCCATTTCTAATTTTATCACAAGGATTCGACAGGAGAATTGAGGGCGAGAAATAATATTAGCACGAAATAAAGTCGAATTATACTGGGTCTGTGTACATGTTGACGTGTAATGGCAATGTCGTTGAATCAAATTTCATCTTGATATTTTATTTCTCGAAGAACATGGTAGGATTTCACAATCATTAGATGTAGCACTTTCCTTATTCCTTCGCAAAGTTTGACGTGCTTTCAAGAATAAACTATGTGTCGGTCGGGTCTGGTCGATATATTTGACGGGGTGCATCCCATTGCCATCTGCTTCATCTTCTTTCTGAACATCTTGTTTGAATACATTAATTAAATAAACCGCGAAAAAACATTGTGTGATACAATAGCATTAGAATTTTGGCTTTTTCACTTTTTTTATACTATAGAGAATTGATTGACATTCTGCCGATAGTCAGTGATTGTAAACTGTTTTTGAGATTTTGGTCACATGATTATAGAATTACGAAGTTGCGATGGTTGCTAAATTGGGTATTTGTGCCTCGGACAAAACTTGACCTTAGCGAGTTCTTCGACTTTTGACATTACACCCACGTTAATATTAATATTAATATACCGCTACTTATATAATTTAGTAATTAGCATCAGTCTCCATCACTCAATCTGGTGCAACACAGTATTTCCTATTTCGTTAAGTGTCCCTGTTTGGAAATACAGTTTCGTAACATAATATAAATTAGGAATTCTGGCGCCTCTCACGAATACTTGACTCGTTAATTCTGTTTTTGTTTCTTGTTCATTATTAAAAGTCGACGACAGAGTTTAGAGTTGCTCGAAACCTACAATTCCTTCACTTTTCGTGCATTCGCTACCTGTCCACTCTATATGTATCAACATCGTTCGTCATCCGCTTAATTAATTTCGATTTTTTTCGTTACTGCTAGTGTGGCTAAATTGACGTGTTGTTTGTCGTTACAGAAATTCACTCTCCCTTCTCTAGAGGAACAGTTGTTTATTTATTTACTTATTTCCTATTGTTCTCACCAGAGCGTTGAGAAGTCGACTGTTATGCTTGTCGACCTGATTTTACGAGTATTCCTTAACGAGTTAACGATTTTAACGATCACTTCTAAAGCGTTTCTGTTTACGTTTTGTAACGTTAAATTGCCATTACTTGCTGAATCGATAGGAGTTCTTACTAACTTCTGTAAGTGATCTGACGGAAAAAAATCACGACTGTTCCTTTTGCGTCGAAAGAAGACATTTTTGGTTTGATTCGAAAGAAATGAAGAGGATAGCAATACTGGGAGGAAGGGAAACTCAGGGAATGAGGACTTGCCTCGGTCAGACACGAACTTGTCGGGCGTTGCATGTTGCCACAGTCTTGTTCGTGGACGATAGTCGCACTCACTAATTCAAAATGAGTGTTTCAAGTTCACTTGAATTTAATATAAGCACCTAGGGCAGTGCTCAAGCATCGAGCGAGTCACAACGTGTTACTGTCGTTCTGATTTTTCTGATTTGTTCACTCTCCTCTTGAACTGATTTTCTCCTTGAACAAATTTGTCTTTCTGTTTTTACTTGGCCTCTACCAACAGCACAAGATCATCGGCGACCACATCGCTGATGTGCAAGTATATAATCCAGTACATCAGATTGAAACACACGAAGCATACCGGAAATACGATGCGGGAGTATTTGTCAATGTCCGAAGGCGTAACACCTGTAGAATATATTATTGATTCAGAAACTTGATGATTTAAAAGTGGAAACGAAGAAAAGGAACTACATAGATGATTCGCTTAATGAAAAGGGATATGAAACATGCTACAGCTAAAGTCCATCAAAATACGGTCATATGGAGTGTAATTGGTAACGGATGCGGAAGCCAGAGTGGTATAACTTTGCATGTCTCTCCTTCTCATGGTTCTGCGTCAGCTTTCCGATTACATCCCGTATAAGTTGTAATTAAACGCTTGAAGGAGCAATTTGGCTGACGGAAATTGAGATAGGTGTACAGAATATGTCTAGCGCAGGTAATATGGCGAATATATAATGCCAGATGAAATGATGTTCAATAGGTAGGAACACTTGGATTGTATACATTTACTTGCACAAACTATACCCGCTCCATATTGCTCTAGTTTATCTTATGAAATAATCCCGCATTCTAGCTACAAAAATCTATAGAAAGGTACCTGTTATCGTCCCCTTACCTAATATCGTCTCCCTGGGTTTTGAAGCTGTGGAGAAGGAAACATCGGAAAACAGAGTTACTCGGGGAAAAGGGGGTGAACATTTATCCAAAATAGATTTAAGTAATACACCTTAGTAGAACCTGACATCCCTGATCATATTTCTCTACCTTAAACTTTTTGTCATTCTCTCAAAGAAAATAGTCTACTTTTAGAAATAAATCTCCTGTTTAGAAAAGTTATTAGGGGGACGTTATTCCGGGTCCTTTTCCCGTTTCCCTAACATTAGATCATATTCTTTGTACCTCAATTACTTATTAACGTAAAATTACCTCTTTGATTGATGGTCTATTAGAAATATAAGAAAAAGTTTTTAAAAATTGATAACCATCGATCAAATATTTCAGTCAATTCTTGGTGTAGAGAAGGGAGTAATAGATAGAAGTAGTTGCATACCATAAAGTTTGCTGATATCTTTGCCTGGATGGATGAGATGTTGTGGTGCTGGTAGCGCTTCCTCATCGGCTCTTCCATTTATTGTATTTTCCAGTGTACCACCTTTACTGTGTGCCTTTGGGTCGTGGACCTTGAACCGCACCTCCTGGACAACACGGCACCACTTACAAGAGACACGGCAGTTCGCCCAGGGTTATCCTTCTTTTAGAATGACCCTTATGGCTTCTCAGTGTTTAGGGGCGTTTTACAAAATTTCAAATTGAAATCAACTATTTAATTTGATGGCTACTTTCATTTTCATTATGGAATTTTCTAACTCACCCATCTATAGATTTTCCAAGTGCAACTGGGGTACATAATACGTAATAGGCTATAGCTACAATGCTAACAGAAATTGTTTTACTTGAATCAATTCAATCTGATACTTTGTAATTTTGAAATTCACTACGACTATTCCTGCGAAATTAGGTATAGGACTAATTGTTAGGAGCAGGGATAATAGGTTTTGATTTTAAAGCTTGAGTGTCATTTCACCTGAAAATTTTGCATAGGTACATATATTTATAGAACTTTTTTTGACTTTGGAAGAGGAGGTACGCCTTTTCAATATTATTAAAATGAGAAATTCGATAGCTTGGTGACATTCATGTTGTCGTTTCACGAACAAGGAAATATACCCTCTGATGCTTTGTAATGGAACATTGTACCAAAAGCTTGGCAATATTCACTGCTACGATTACTTTTTATGTGTTGTCTATCAAAAATGATTTAACATGAGGCGCACAAAAAATGTATATTTCGTAAACAATAAAACCATTTTGAGCGGGTTATATATCGCACTGACAGTCTAACAACAGAGCCCTTCATTTATAGATCCAAAATATGTTTCCAACAAAGAGAAATAAATGCGAAAGAGTTAACTCGATACTGTTACAATTTTCATAAATTTTCCAGCAGGATGATAGAGGAACAAAGTGACACTCTGGCGAGTAACTTCTACGGCGAAGGGGAATGAGACTAATAATTTAAAAAAGTATTTGCTATCATCTTTTGTATTTACACTTGAACCCCCATAAAAGCTCGTCCGGTTTACGCCTTCTTAGAACTGCTGGCCGACTGCTGGCCCCCGCAGTTTCTCAGCGGTCGGGGTTCGAACTGACGTTCGGAGATGGTGTAATATTAGGAATTGGTTCACACGTCCCTGACTGATTACATTTCTAGGGATCCGGTTTAGGCCCAAGGCCAGTGCGAAGCAACTCCCGAAACCGGGATTATATCGGGGGTTGAGTGTATATCAAACTATATTCAACAAAAGTAAATTATGTGGTAATAAAAAGAAGATATATTTTTAATTATTGCCGCAAAATATTCGTGCCAGGAAAAAAACATGATAAAATGGGAAAACTACTCGCGATTATTGTACAAACGACGATCTTTACAAAACGAAACACATTGTTTCTTGTTCGTCTGAAAAGTGTCAAAAACTCGAGGTGTGAATTGAAGAGATAGGTTCTTTGTTCTAACTGCTATTATATCGTTTAAAGAGAAACATATCTCTTCAGAGTTTACAATAACTATAACATTATATTATAACTATGATATTTTATTGGTATTTATTTTCCCTGGAGATAAATGGAGTTGACTTTCGTAACCTTTAATGAATTAAACCTCTGGCAACCCAATCTCTTGATATCGAACCTAAAAGTCTTGAAGCACGTGAATTACGAGGAGTAGTCGAAATTCTTCTAGCTTTGTTCGTTTAGACTTTAGAACTTCAGATTAATATCTCGAGGAGTTGGATGATACTTGAGTGCTGATCGCTAGACCGCTCATACAGATTTATGAGGGTCTATATGTTTGAAACATTGGAAACTTTAGGTTAGGGTGAAGATAATGACATTAAATTACTGCTTTCATATTTAAGTCTCTAAAATCGTAGAATTAGTACCATTAGAACAAATTAATTGATGAATTTATGCGTACTTCTACGAGAATTTCGACGTAAAATACGTGCGTCACAATAAATAATTCAATGCATAAAAAACGAATTATTCTTGGAGTTGAAATTTTGTCACATGGGTACTCTTATAGATAGTAACTGGTCGATTCCGAAACCACCATTTTTTCTTATTTTTTTCCGAATAATGATTTTTTAAAAATAAGTTCAAGTACTGTGACGTACACATATATGAATAGTTTTCGCGGAAATGCTCTTATTAACTGAAGGCTCAATTAAAACTATGTTTTTGTTTCGATTGAGAATTTTTAAGCCCCGGCCAGTAGTGATCAACAGGTAAAGAATTTGTATTGTCTTTTATGTGTAGTGAAGGGTGCAGTCGGAAATTAATACTTTAGAATTAAAATATCTTTTCAAATGTTTCACAGAGCAAAATGTCAGATTCCTCTTTAAAAGAAAATGGATTTTGTCTTGATTATATAGCACATAATTAACTCGAAAGAAATTCAATGTTTCACTAGTAAAGAATAGAAACCCATTACATACTTTTCATGAAAATTGTAACCTATCAACATTTCTCTTTTTGTAATAAACTCTTTTTATTCAGTCTCCGATTTATTTGCATCCTGAATGGTCTGTTGTTACTATATTTTCGATAAAAACAATCTAAAGGATTCTATTTTCTTTTCACGGGGTCACCTCACAGATTATTTCTCAAATAATTTATTTACACTAAATCTGAAGGTATCAATTTGATCTGCAGCAAAATGTTCCAAGAATATAACAGTCTTTCATTTCTTTATTTTGATACAGATTTTCGCATCAACTGAATACTGTTGCAGCGAAAACGATTCCTTCAGATTTACTGTGTTCGCTTTAGTAATTAAGGTATTATAAGCATGAAGTCATTTTCTTAGGAATTTTTTCAAATTCGACATATAGATTCATTAAGGTACTATCTAATGGTCTGTGCAAATAGAAACAAGTTGCCTATTCCAAAGTTGAGATAATTGAATTTGAAATTAGCACCTTATGCACGCAAGTTCCATCCTAGGATATTGGAAATGCCACACACTTTACCTTAGCGGCTAAAATTGTCTAGCGATTTAAAAAAAAACTGATGGAACATAGAAGGGCATAATACAGAGGTTCTGTGAAAATTTGAGAATTTTTTGCCATTTTGTTTATGACATAGAGCCCTGAATGTATAAAAGAACAGAGAGGTCCGATATGTTGGAGAATTTCACACGCATTCAGTTGATCGACGTGAAGTTGACGCGTCTTAAATGGGCTTGTGTCTGTTCTACGTATGGATAGCTCTTTGTATGAGTTTATGCTGATAATACCTTAATTTCATACTACGAATTTCGGGTATAGGATCATCTTTTCGTTATCGTTTTTTTCATCTCATGAAGTTTTCTTCTCAAAAAGGTCAGATTGAAATTTGATGTCTAGTGCGTCTCGTTTCTGTTTCATTTTGGAAATTCTAGTTTTATCTTTTCATTTGGACCAAATGGCACTGGCAGAAGGAAATCTTTGCGTTTTCGAATCAAAAACTGCAGAAATACAAACTAACAACTCCGTAATTAGAGGTTTAAAAGTCAATTAACTGGTTTCCGAACACCCGGTAGCGCAGTATCCTTTACCGCTATTCGGAAGATGCAGTGCTAATTACACGCTAATTGTTTGCTAATTTTCTTCTTGAATTTCATTTAACTACACAAGTGCTTTGAGATCCCCTCAAATAATAATACTGCAAAGTTTTAAGGACTTTTTTAGTTTCAAATTATAATTCAAAGGAGGTTTGAAAGTTCCTTCTTCTGGAAAATGCAATTACTCTAGAAATGAAAGTAATTTTAAGTGCTTTTGGAAATTACAAGAATACTCAGCTCAAGTTAACAACACAACTTTCTCATTGCCATAAAATGACACTTCCGTCAAAGTATTTACACTTCTGAGTTGGTTTTGAATTGGTGTAACAATAGGCAATGTAGAATTGCGGAAGGAAAGAGAGGAAAGTAGGGAAAGGGAAGGAAATTGCGAAAAAGAAAAATGAAGAATGAACAAATTTAAGGGTGACACCTTTGATATTTGATGAAAGAGAGTGGGTCGAGGGTCATTTTAGCTGGCGTTACTCACAGTTTGCTTGGGTGCGTGATCCCCATGATCTCCGGGAACTCCAGGTGGTCCTGGGTTTTCCCTGGCAGCTTTCATGCTTTCTGCTATTTTCTGAAAGCGATTCTTTCTCATCTGGATCCTCTTCGCCATGTACCCGACTGTGGCGTATTCTGTGGGAGGAAGTATCACGTTAATCATGGTCATGTACCCTTCAGTGCATCTCGCTTTTTTGCGCAGAATTTTGTGCACTCGGATTTCTAGGAACTGATTTTTTTGCTAAAACTAATTCTTGACTTTAGGAATCGGAGCTTTTTAAGGAATAAGCGCGGAAGCATTGTTTTTAACATTGCTTACATATACATTCGGAAAATTACTCACTTGATGCTAGAGAATGAAATTATAAGGAGAACCTGGAATAGGATGGCCCAAAATAAGCTGCTTTCCAATGTTAACTCCACTTTGAGAAATTATTGATAGACCCGAAAAAGTTATTATAAACATTTTTTTATTGCAGAAAATTTTTACTGCACTCGAAGGGATCCAATAGAAGAGTAACATTTTTATTTGAAGTTAATTATACGTATGAAATTTTTCGGACACCAGTTTGAAATTCTATTGAAATTTCTTTGAGGTTGAATGAAAACAATATTCAAAAGAAGTTTTTTACATTTCTTTGGGCCACGCTATTAGCTGAAATCTAGAATTATTAATTATAAAGTTTTTCTCAATTTGATTTTCGAAATCGCATTCTTTTGCTCCAAATGAGTTGTTTTCGGAATGCGGAAAGAAAACAGTATCTGTATAAGTCCAAAGTAAAAAATGACACCATCTACTTGTAATATTTGGTTAGTGCAGCCCAAATGTAGCACTTGAATGTATAATCTTCTTTAACAAAAATGTCTTCAAACAACTAGATTTGTTACTTTCTGAAACTTAATCAGTGATATTTCACTGTTTATCAGTGAATCACTTACCACTTATTTGATTCGGTGACCTATTTCACACTGGTTTAAATTTAGAGGGTAACTGATAAATGAGTAGTAATCATTCTTGTTTATTATATAGGTAACGTATATTTTGAATACTTTTTAGGCTTTATCACCCAGTGGGAAAAATATCCAAAAACGTCCAATGTCAAACTTATTGATGTTCTAAAGACGTCTTTGGAACATTGGACGTCCATAGGACATAAAAAAGGAACATTTTATTAGTTCCACCATCCATGCAAATGCAACGTTTTTTGGAGCCAATATTTAGTGCAGAATTGGTGCAAGTTTGTGCAAAAATAATTAGACTTTGTGGAATACCGAAAGTACCTAATTTTTCCAAAAAAACACTGGCGGTGCCAGTGAAATATTTCGCTGGCTCCAACATTATCCAAAATGAACTTTATATGGGCTCAATCTTTTCACCTCAATATGTGCAAAATTCTGCAACCAACTTCAACTCTTAAATCACCTCTAGCAATTTTAACGAAACAAATCTAACGTGTCTCCATGTAAAACAGCTATAACATTTTCAAACTGAAAACAATCACATAAATCACCTTTATGAAACTCCAAGTTATATTTTCAACCCCACAATAATATTCAAAACCCTCAAAAACCACCCCTAGCACTTTTAACGAAAAAAATCCAAAGTACCTCCATGTAAAACAGCCATAACATTTTGAAATTGAAAATAATCACACAAATTACTTTTAAAACACTCCAAGTTATATTCCCAACCCCATGATAATATTCAAAAACCCGCAAAAACCAAAACCACCCCTAGCACTTCTAACGAAACAAATCCAAAGTGTTTCCATGTAGAACAGCCATAACATTTTCAAATTGAAAACAATCACACGAATCACCTTCACAAAAGTTCAAGTTACGAGTATGTTCCCAATCCCACGATAATATTCGAAAACCCTCAAAAACCACCCCTATGAC
>JAUMHM010000083.1:11041565-11062739 GCA_032362435.1 Melikaiella ostensackeni
ACAGTACCCACTGCTTTGACTGCTGCTTTGTCTCGGATGTATAGTGGTGGATCCAGGTTTCTTCCACAGTCAGGAATCAACGCAAAAAGTCCTGCGCATTCCGATTAAACTTCGCCGAACAGTGCGCTGAAACGTCTTTTTGGTTACGCTTTTGATCGGAAGTCAGCAATCGCGGCACCCATCTTGCATGCACCTTATTAACCTCCAGTTTTTCGTGCAAGATGTTATAGACTTGTTCGGTGGAGATGCCTACAGCCTTAGAATTCTCACGCACCTTGATTCGGCGATCTTCCTTAGCCATATGATGAATTTTTTCCACCATATCCGACCAACTCGGCTTTAATCTGCGCGGCCGTCCAATTTTTTAAGTAAAAATGTTATATCACTGCACGGAACGCTTCTTTCTCCATTTTTTCGAAAACTACCGAAACGTTCTCTTCAAACGTATGTCAAACGCAAACTCAGCGTCGGTTTTTGCTGAATCTTTGTAGAGGTTTGCTATTTCTTGGCCATATACTACAAAGTTCATTTTGAAGCCATCTACTGGGAAATTTACCTTACTTATCAAACGAACTTTGTACTTTCCTTCCCGGTGGAAGAGAATAAAGCGAAATCGTCCAATCAGAAACTGCGAATCGTCGAAACGCGAATTGCGCATGTGCCACCGTTGTTTTTCCCCGATTGCTCTGAAATCAAATGTTTTGCTTCCACTCTGCAGGCATAGGAAAGTCGCTATTTTCATGCAGGTGTTGGAGAGAGTAATTTCTTGTTTTTTTTCTTTAAATAAAAAAATAGAAAAGTTATGCAGCTTATTCTGCGTCAGGTCCGGCATTTTTTGGGACGCACCGTCCCTTTGACAAAGGTTTTCTCGGAGATGGTTTTCTTTAAAGCCCTCTTTTCACGATAAAATGAGTTGAAGTTAGACAGTTTTTTGTGTCTCCTGTAAAATTCGCGTTTTGGCACTTACGCCTTTTTGCCCGATGACCCCTCATGTATTTTGCAGATTAAGAAAACAAATTAACATTCACGATTTTTCCAAAACTTTGCAAATTAAAAATTTTTCAATCCTATTTTGGCTCCGCTCAACCTCAGGATATTAATTGATTCATTTCAAATTTTACACAAATTATGAGGGAACCTGAAGGAAACTTTTCAGTGCTAAAGCGTTTTCAATTTCCAAAGTCTTGTTTTATATAGAGTCATTATGACTATATAAACGTAGAGTTTGTGACCTTTTAGACGTTCAGCAAACGGATACAATAATATTCGTAGGAGTCTATCATGTTTTTCTCATCATGCGTGTGATTCAAGGAAGGCATTAGCTTCAATGAGTGGGAATTACTTTATACTTTGGAAGCTTTTTTGCTAATTTCGTTGATTTCTGCCGAAAAAGCTATTTTGCTGCAAGCAGTATCATGAATATCATTCCAAATTCTGTAGAAAATTTCAGGATTGTTAAGAATACCTTGACAATTTTTTTTTTATATTTATTTTACACAATATGCTTCTTCAGAAATATATAACATTGAACTTTAGAAATCACTTTCAACAGCTTGAGTATATGTACATTTGAAAACATTTTTTGACATCTATAGGTAAGGAAATCCATTCGAGGGTATTGAAATTTTTGCTGAAAATGTATCTTTTCAATCCAGTCACATCATAGAATATACTTTTCTCCAAGTACTTCTCCCTGAGGGATGACAATCTAATGCAAGAAAATTCGAACCCAGTTACTCCACTGTCCTCTTTCTCTGTCAATTCTAGAAGTATGAAAGTATTTCCAAGAATTTAGTTTCATGCTCTTGAGTTACTATCGTTTCTTAACAACCCGGAAATTGAGAAACGCACGTATGCAGGATTTCCTCGAGTAGCACATGTGCATCTCGAGTGAATGAGGGTAGGTTGAGAGAGTGAGTGAATCGTACTTTCGTAAAGCGCATGTATCACAGTCTCATAAATACGTAGTGGTTCGCAGTGCAATGGTGCGGGAATATCGGAATATAAGAAGTGAATGCTCTGCATGGTGAATCGCAAATTTCTTACGTCTGTGTAAATTTCAAACTTATTGGATACCTGACTTTATGTGTGAGTATACCTTTGTCTGTGGGTGTGTATTTTTACGTCCATGTGTATACGAAAATGTGAGAGCGTCATGAGGAGTTATAGGTTGAGAGTTATAGATAACTGAGTTGATCGAAATCGTGAAAAAGATAGAGGGTAAGAATTTATCGTGTGCGTGTTTGTGTGCACGTGTGCCATCTCTCTGTAAGAGGTTTTCAAGTTAAAACAGAGTACGATGCT
Source organism: Melikaiella ostensackeni (assembly GCA_032362435.1). Lineage (NCBI taxonomy): Eukaryota > Metazoa > Arthropoda > Insecta > Hymenoptera > Cynipidae > Melikaiella > Melikaiella ostensackeni. The sequence continues at coordinate 11,043,870 of JAUMHM010000083.1, forward strand.
GAACGTGGGATATCTACCTGTAGACAGGTGTATGGTTGTCTGTCGTTGCCTGTACCCGAGCACGCGAAACTGCGGAAGTTCCACCTCGTTTGAGATGCCGACCGATTGTAGGTCGGAGTTCCACTTGTACCGAATATCGCGCATTGTGTATCCAACTGCCGGAAAAGAGGATTTTTCAACACCTTGAAGCGATTTCAGTCTTAACGAAGTTCTCTTTCCCAAGTAGGAATTTACTGAGGGACCACACATGGCGCAAGTCTGGATGCCCTATCTCTTACACGGCCCATACATGGCACTCGCGAGTTTTGAAAGGAGGAAATCCCGTGTCTCAGGGCAAAATATCAAGGGCAGTTTAATATCAAGCCCAGGAAGTTTTATTCAGACAATGCTTGAGGTCCAGCTTGACTGAATTTGGAGTTGACAGTGGTGACCTTAGTTATGAAATCCTAGAAAATTGTCTGCAGAATTTGATTTTAAACACCTGGTGCAGTACCTGATGCACGGGGACCATCTAGATTTAATTTTGAAATACTTTTGGCGATCCTGGTTATCAGTTCCTAGGAGACTTCCTGCAGAATTTTATTTCAAACACCTGGTGCGACACCTGATGCACGGGAATCATCTAGACTGAATTTGAAGTCAATTTTGGTGATCTTGTTTATCAGTTCCTAGAAGACTTCCTGCAGAATTTTATTTTAAATACCTGGTGCGACACCTAATGCATGGGAACCATCTAGACTGAATTTGGAATCAATTTTGGTGATCCTGGTTATCAAATTCTAGGAGACTTTCTGTAGAATTATAGACCTGGTGCAACGTCCGGAAGCCACCAGGTACGACGTTCGTGATCAGCTTCTTATTTCTAAATACAGAATATTCTTCACTATATCCTAAACTGCGCAATTCTCTGGATAAAGCTTTCTGGGCTTGATAATAAACTGCCCTGGATATTTTGCCCTGGGCCACGGGTTTTCATCGTTTCAAAACTCGCGAGTGCCATGTATGGCTTCCATGTATTGCCATGTTTTAAAGCTCGGACAAGTTGGGGAAGTTTCTACTTGGGTTCTTTCAGCCTTTTTAAGAGTTTATTTTTAAAGAATCGCTTCAACGTGCTCTTTTGATTTAGAATGAAAACTACTTATAATTAAGGCGATTGAAAATAACACAGGCCGACAAAGTTTGTACCCAAAGACCGGACTAGGTGACACTGAAGGGATTTGATGTTCTAAAAACGAATCCAGTGTCCATTTTCCTCCTATACGTCAGCATTTCGAGATACCATATACTAATCTAAAAGTACAAAAATTGCCAATTCAGCCATATTTGAAACAATATAACACGAGCAGCGATTTTTTTTTCTGAAAACCGATTACTCCATCGCTTCGTACTCTTTTTTACCTTTCATTTACATTTTCATTTCAGTTTTACGCTGAAGAACGAGCAAAGAAGGCGAAGAAAGCGAAGAATTGGTTAATGTGCTATATCTCGGAGGTTAAAAATCGGTTCGGGATGATCCAAAATGTAAATGGGAGGCAAAAAGGATTATTAAACGATGGCATAAGCAGTTTTAAGCGTAAAAATTCGCTGGTCGTGTTACATTGTGTCAAACATGGCTGAAAATGTCCATTTTAGTACTTTTAGATTAGGATATCTTGAAATCCTGACGTGAAGAAAAAATTTGGTCAACGGATTCGTTTTTAGGACATCAAATCCCTTCAGGGTCACCCAGTCCGGTCTTTGGGTACAAAAAAAGGACATTTCTGTCGGCCTGTGTAATCAACACTGATTTCTCAAAGAGATGGGTGGGATTCTGGATAAATTACAGAGGTGGATGTAGGTGGAGACAAGAGAGTGAATGAAGGAAAGGGACTAATCTACTTGCAATCTGGATTTCTACTTCTACCTGCTATAGACCAGAGTATTTATATGGTATATATTTTTTTATTCATGGTGTTTTTGTTCATTTCAACCCGTCTCAGAATAAATTGTGCTCTTCCGATAAACTTGTATTGGAGTTGGCTTTAAGAGGATTAAGTAGAGAAATCGATTGAACGTCAGGCGTAACATCACGGCACCACCGTGTTTCGCTGGAAACGATAAGTCGCGTATCAATGTGTTCTTTACTCTGGTCTGTCATGCATTTCTACAAAACCATTCCTCCATGCAGCTGAATTGGAGGTTTACAGTACTTGTATTGCATTCCGCGAATCGAAACGGCATTCGACTGTGCACTCGCATACTTGACATTGTTTAGATTTCCGGCTTAAGTAATTCGAGGAACTTGGGATTATTATGCACTCCAATTTTACAATTCAAGATAAGTGGGTAGGAAACTTACGTGTCATCCCCCCAACTATGACTTTCCGTCTAAAAGAACATTCGCTCTTATCATAACTGCTTGACGATCGTATCTGGAGAACGAATTAACATCTTACGTCGGTAAAGCATTCGGGCTCTACGTTTAAACAGTACCAAGTCTAATCCTTTTAAGGGCAGACATTCTTTTAGCATAAAGTCTGGAAAAATTTTGACTTGAATTTTAATGCTGAAAAATAGAGAATTTGCGTATATTTTTTATCGCTTTTTATAAACGATTGTGATCTAAAAATTTGATAGGAGCGCTTATTTTTAATTTCAAGTAGTTATAGCTTATTTAAAACTGGTTGAAAATGACGACTTGGAATGTATTACATTTAAATGAGTGGCCATTATGATGACGTCCATCATACGGAGCTCACAAAAAAGTGAAGCATGCCGAGATAATTTCTTATATTTTTGAATTTGATGACTTTCAACAATGATATTTCATGTAAATATGTTTATAATTTTTGACTTTCTGAAGTTATGAATAGACATTTCCTGTCATGCTTACGAAAGACATGGAAAATTATTTAAGATTTCAAGTGGTTGACCATTTTGCAAATCCACTTAGGAATAACCTTCTTCCATCATGCACTTCAAATGTTTGACATTTTAAATGCCAATAAATGTTGACACTAAGTATGGATATAGAAAAAATGGAATGTGACACGCGATTTTCAAAAAAACACTGAATAACCAATTGATGGCAAGGACTGTCCGCATAACTGACGTCACTTCAATCATAAAAGTTTCCATTCCTGCATTTTTTCCAGTTTCAAAAATTAAATGAAAAAATATTCAAACCTAATATTGATTTATTTCTTGTAAAAATAAACTCAGTTCAATGTCCTCTGCAGAATGCAATAATTATTTTTCATATTCATGACACATGCAAATTCTCGATTCATAAGAATTTTCATATCGTTTGTAGTAGCAGGATTTGTTTCAAAATTGTGTCAAGTTATAAAGTTAGAAGTGATTCAATTCAATTTTGAACATTGGAGTTCAATTAAAAATAAGCTCTAGTGATTTATGAGCTATAAGTTTTAAGTTTTCGAGAAGTTACCTGAGTGATATTGCGGGTTGAAAGAACTTCCGTCTCGGTATTTCACTTTTTCTCAGAGCATCCATTCTAAGGCTTGCTTTCAGTGAAATGCACTGAAAATAAGGCTCGTAACTTTCAGTGATCACCTCAGTGTGATGTTACATTTACGTCACTCTGAGTTGTACCCTACCTGAGTACCTGATACTTTCCTGCTTTTCGCACTGCAGAGTATAGTGATATAGCAAAGAGATATCTGCTTGAAGCATATCTTTGTGTTTGTGCATCTTAAGCCATAAAAATAGCTTTGTGTTTTCTTTTCTATGTACTTTTATATGTTGTGCTAAGTCGAATGTCGTTTCTTTGTGAGAATCTGAATCTTTATTGTTTGTCTTATGTAAAAATTGACCACGAAAGCAGATTTTAAGAAATGCATAAACTGGAAAAGCAATATATTGTATCAATTAAATTTTAAACAATTTTTAATTAATCAGAAATCCATGATTATCCGAAAAGATTCAAGTGAAAGCTGAAGAACATCACAGAAAAAAATGGGGTTTCTATTAGAACCAATTTTTTATTCCAAGGAAGCTGCAACAAAACGGAACCCCTATTGCTCAAAAGGAACACAAAACGACAGGTTTCTATTAGAGTTAAAGTTCTAAAAGGTACCAACTTTTATTTAAGTCGCAGTTTCAGCGAACCCCCAGTTTTTTCTGTGGTAAAAGAATAACTGTTTTTCCATTGTAGGTTAATGTTTTGTTGTTCTATTGATCGTAAGGATCACATAGCAGAGACAAAGGGAAGCGCCACATTTGAAGAAAAATACTGAAAGGTCAATACACGAACAAACCGACATTTGAATTTCACGTTCGTACGATTCTGCGTCAGATGCTGACATCCTTTGTTGAAAATCAGTTGTAGGTATATTCTACCGGCATCGTCAAATTGGGGGCAAAATTGATCGCCCTGCACTTCGGTATTTTTTGCAGAAACGACGACATCAACGAGAACAGCATGACGTAGAAACGCGATATTCAGCAAAAAGGATCATAATAAATACATAGAGGTAAAAGAGAAGATAATACTAGGGAACAATTCGGGATAAATAGAGATATACGTAGCGTGTAGGCATGCAGTAATAAAAGATGCAAATCATGCGGATAAAGAGAGAAAAATCTGCTTGAATGATTGGCACATGCTTTGTTAATTTCTATTCAATCCTTTAGATACTAAAATTTTCTATGATACTATCTACTAATATGCAAAAATGATGATAAATCATACAAAAATGTTTTGTTCTTAAAAAATTCTCCTTGCCCTTTTTCAAAATGTTTATTCTAACTGATAACACCCAGGAAAAAAGAAGAGCGAGAATAGGAGTGAAAAGAAAAAAGTTAAATTTTAACCTTGTTGAACGTTGATTAAACTGATTAAACCCATTAAACTAAATGAACGGCCTTGCGCGACCACTAAATATTATTTTTATCAGGAAAACCAGCATAGAATGCTTTTTATTAAGAGACATAAATTTTTAATCATAGTTTAGGGATATAACAAATTATATTTATTATTCGAGTACATGTTCTGAACTTATAAGTCGTGCAATTATTCACTAAATCCCAAAGCGGAAAGTTGGAACTTATTCTTCGATTTTCATGGTTCTATCGCTTTAATTGCAGAATAAAAAAATCTTTTTTATGAAAGGAGATCCTTTCTAGCGAGATTACATAAGGAAAGAATGCCTCGCGGCACTTTTCTCCTTTATGCGTTACGCAAAGATTAAAGAACGTTTAAAGTGCGATTATAAGTTCCTCTCTGTGCTACGTGTATTTTGTACGCGATAAGAGAATGGGCAACTACCCAGAGATTAAGAGAATACAGCAGCTTGTTTAAAATACTTGACAGTATTTTGCAAACCTCTATTCGTCTGAGAAAACTCAAGTATTCTTTTGTATTTTTTGACCTGGCTAAAGGTTTTTGTTCTCAGATTTCAATGAAAAACATCAATTATGAAAAATTGAACTTTTGTAAGCAGTTAACATCTAATTTAGTAGATATATTTTTTCTAAAAAATGATACATTGCTTGGTTAAATTGTAATAGTAACTCATCTTATTCTTTAAAGAACTATTTGTTGATATCGTGGAATTCTTTTTACTTTTTGAGTTCATATACGTCTAGCAATATGACCGATAAATTGGGAATTAGCAAGTCAATATATTCATTTTAAATATTTAGTTAGGTCGAGGTCAAAACTGACCGGATTTTGCACACACAGCTTTTCAGCTTCTAATAAAGTCAACAGTCAATCTTCAGACTAATTTATAAATAGCGCGGGGTTAATCATTTGCAATTTTAATGGAGAATTTAATTGTATTCAAGGAAATTTAAACTAGTATGTCTGACTTAAAGAATAACTAATAGGGTTGCAACAAGGCATGGAAGACCTAGAAAAGTCATGAAATTTTGGAAAAGTTTTGGAAAACCCGTAAAAGACCCCCTTTCATTTCATTTCATTTCATTTCATTTTGAAAATCCCCTAAATTACCTAAAATCGAGCATTCGGTCCCTTTTTCACATTTTTCTTTCGCAAAGTTTCGATTCATTTTTCAAGAATCATAAACAGAAATTGAAGACATTAGAAAACAAGACGCTCTCAAAGAGTTTTTTTCTCGATGATACCAATTTCAAGTATTTGCTAATTTGTTGATTTGAAGGACATCGATAGCGAAGAAATGACTTTCAATCTGGAACTGAACCCGAAAGATGAATCAATTCTATGGTTGAAAATGAAAAATATCTTATACTCTCTAAAGTTGACTTCTTGAAATTGGAATATTTTAAAAATGCCTTTCTCTAGAAAACATCAAGAAAGTTGTAAACATTAGATGTTAGTGTAGACTGTAGGTTGTAGAAACAAAATTTGGAAAATCGGAAAAAATACGCAAAAATAGCATACTAGGACCCCAAAAAAGCATGATTAATTTAGAGCTGATTGTTCTGTTTCTCGATTTTACATGCTAGCAAACTGCATATTTGAAAAAATTCTTATTTTCATAATTTTTCTACTTTCGTACATAATAATTTTTTAAATTTATGTTTTTAATAATAGGTGTAAGCTGTTTCAAAAAGTCATTTTTATGTTTTTTTCTAATTATTCCTTTCTCTAGCTTACTTAGAAAAATACTTCGGCAAACTCTGGGTTATGTACTAGAAAAAATTGTCAAGAATAAGGATTCAAAATCTATCTACTGACAAAAATAAATTTAAAAAATTTTAAATGCGAAAATTTTTTAATTCTGTTGTTTATCTATTTTCAATCTTTGATCATCTCAAATTTTTTTCTGATGTCTTTTGATCAGTAAAAAGTGCTGAGGTGTTCAACAGATTTTTCAAAGCTAGCTAAAAAAAATTTTTTTAATGATAGATTTAATGCTTTCACGATGATTCATTATGATGAAAAGAGGTGTTTCGGGTTTCAATGGTGTGCAAAATTACGAATCTTGCCGACGTGATTGGCCAATCAGGTTCGACCAGTCCCCACGGTGGGCGCTCTGGCCAATCACAGGCATCGTGGAGAGTATATAGAAGAGCAACATAATCTGAAGCTTCAGTTTCAGGTTAGCCCTGAAGAAATGAACTGCAATGTTCACGAAACGTCGGTAAGATTTGTAGTTTTGCATACGATTGAAACCCGAAACACCTCTTTTGATCAAAAATAAAGTTATTTCGATTTTATGACCAATAAAATAACACTTCTCTGATTTGAAGTAAAAAAAAACAGAAAAATACATTAAATGTGAGTACAGTGGAAGAAGTAGAATTTGATTTCTCTCCAATTACAGAAATTAGTAATAGTACCATTTTTCAGAAAATTTCGTGTTTTACTTTTTGAAAAAATCGAAATTGCTTCACCACTTTTTATTATTTATTTGTTTTTCTCATCGGTTTCGAAAGAGTGAAAAAAATTGACAAACTGTAAGAAGAAATCCCTCAAAATCTCAAAAATTGCAAAAAGGGCAGGGTTAAAAATGAATGAAACATAATTTTTTTCCTCAAAAAACAAGACAATACTAAACGGAAAATGTATGGACATTTATATATTAGTACTTATTATTCCTGAAAATTTCAGAGGGAAAAATGTGGGGTTTTGAGGGAAAATTCTTGTTCTCTTTTTAAAAAAATGAAAATAACTTTATCATTGTTATTATTAATTTTTTTAGGTTCCGAAGGAATGTGAAAAACAGAATAAACTGAAAAAATTAAAACCCCAATATTTCAAACTTGCAAAAATAGCAGGATTTTCAAAGTGAGATTTCCAAAAAACTTATTTTGCCCTTAAAATTTTTAAATATTCATCAAAAATGTAAAAATGTCGCTATGTTGATTTAAAAAAATATGAGTCTTCTTCTTTTCACTACAAAAACATATTGCATTGGCAAGCCAATCCTGAACATGTGACCCGCCGACCTGCATAATTTTAAATGGATTCGGTCCATAGAAAATTTTGAAAACTTGTTATTTACTGTTGATTACGTTGAATTAGTGAACTTAGTATGCCTAAAAATTCCAGGGTATGATGCCAATCCCTAGTAATTTTCGCTCGATTTCATTATAAAAGCAGTTATTTCTTCAACAAAAATAGATGATGCACATAATTGTTCATTAAATTTGTTTTTGAAATAGCAAAGTATTCATTAACTTTTCTTAATTTAGTTCAACAAATTTTCCAGCTTATACATTTTTTTAATTCAGTGAAAACAATGACTAAATGCTAGCAAGCCCCACAACATAATTTAGCATGGATACGAACCATTATCGTCTGTCGGAAACTTAGCACTGATATAAACCATACTTTGCAATGTTAGATTGGGTTTGAAATGAATCAAAAATTAGTGTTAAGGGACATTAAAGTTTCTAGAAGGATGGATTTCAAAGAGGTTACAATCTTTAACCATTTTTTTTGCATCATCAGGTTGCAATTTTTGAAAGTCTGTAGTTCAGCAACACATCTTACGCACAGAAGGAATAAGCTTCGATGGGGCGTATATTCTCTGAAATCTGTAGTGAAGATACCCGCCTTACACCAAAGGATCAAGCATCTTTGGGTCATAGATTCTCTCTCTCAAGCCTGTAATGCAGCAACTCGTCTCATACCATATGAAGAAGCATCGTCGATTTGCATTTTGGTATTTCACGCTCTCGGAAATACTGAGATAAATCACTTTTTTCATTCAAGTAACTTTCAATTATTTAAAACTTCGAATTTGTAAATTTACTGCAATGCATAACGTTAAAATACTTAATTTTTAATAATAAAAACAACTTAATCATCACATTTGTAATTACTAGCCGGTAGCCGAATATATATACGTGTGGGACTGATTCGCTATGTGGCATGCGCTCTCGCATTTATGCACTTTAGCGCCGAGTCATCCGGAAACATCGATGGATCTTGCGAGCAGAGAAGTTAGAAGCAGTGCTTCCAGAAACTTTGAAGCAGAAAATTTCGAAAGAAATAGCGCCTTTCATGTCCTGAGCATTCCTGAAACTTCGATTTGGAGATTACGTCCTGCACCCATGCTTCCAGAAAGTTTGATGACAGAGACAATTTGAATGTGATAGCTCTTCATGTTGCAAAACTTCTATTAACTTCAGCGTATGGAAAATCATTAGAGGTCCATCAACGTTTCCAGAGGGTGAGTTTTCTAGAAAGTTCGATTTCCAGAAGTTTCAAGTTTCTAGGAAAGAATAGCGATGAGGTAGGGGTGGTTGGTAACTCGGTCGGTAAAACAGGGACCATCACTGACGATTGAGTGAAGATTGCATGTCAGTCACCTACCTTACCGGCTGTTGGCAAAATATTTGTCGGTCACTTACCAGTTCGCGTGAAAATTTTTTCAAATCGCTTTACATTTTTTAAATCCTTCGAAATCTTGTAAAATAACTTAGAATTCTTTTAATGCTGTGTAATCATATCAAATTATCGGAGTCTCTTGAAAATATCCTTAGATAATTCAAATCCTTTAAAATCTTTCGAAAATTCCTTGAATCTTTTAAAATATCCTAAAATCTTTGAAATCTTCAAAATCTTTGGAAATATCTTAAAATCTTCAAAATCCTACGCAATCCCTCAATTTTGGTAAATGAATCCTTTGAAATCCATTGAAATATTATCAAACCCTGTGAAATTACATAAAATCTCATGATATTTCCTGAAATCCTGAAAAATTTATGAAAATACATTAAAATGTTTTAAAATCCCTGGAAATCATTGAAATCCACAGAAATCTTATAGAATCCCTTGGAAAATATCAAAATATCCTAGGATCCTATAGATCGTATAAAATATTTCCGTATGTTTCGAAATTCTAGGAAATTCGTTAAACCCCTATGAAAATCTTTCAACTTGGTTAAAATCGTTAAAATCCTTGGAAATTCCTTAACAAATTTTGAATCACGTGAAAATGCCTTAGAATCTTTTAAAACACCCTAAAATATTTTGAATCATTCGAAATCTTTTGGAATCTCTTGAGGGAAGAGTTGAAGAAGAGGTACAAAAAATGGGAGGAAGAGATAAGAATAATCAGGGGAATGACTGAAAAGTTAGAGAAAGAGGTGGTAGGATAAAGAGAGAGAGAAAAGGTTGAGTGACAAAGGAAAGAATATCTTGAAAGTAAGTTAAAGAAATTAGCCGAAAGGGACAGGCGGAAAACGAAGACAGAGTAGAGAAAAATAAAGGAGGCGAAAACAACGAGATAACAACGCAAAATGAGGATTTAAGAATGAAGGTAGAATTGATGGAGAAAAAGATGGAATCGGCGCAAGTAAAGAATTCAGAGAAAATTGTGAAGAAGGTAAGAGGAGTAAAACAAGAAATAGAAAGAAAGGAAAGGGGAGAAGGGCGAAACAACCTGACTATTATAGGACTGAGATTGGCGGAAGGAAAGGAAAAAGAAAAAGCGCTTGAGTTGTTTAAAAAAGACCTACAAGGGAAAGAGGAAGTGATGAATGTGAAAAGGGAAGGAGAAAAGGGTAATAAAATCCTAACAGTAGAAGTGGTCTCGTGGGAAGCAAACCAAGAGGTAATGAAGAAAAAAAATGAATAAGGGGAAAGGAGAATCTACATTGATCATGACTCGATGTACGAGGAAAGGAAAATTCAGCCTAAAGTGAGAGAAATAGCTAGAAAAGAGGGAAACAATGGAAAGGTATTTAGGGTGGAATACCAAAAAATCTGCATAGAGGGAGGAAAAGATTAGGGACGAAATTAGAAATACACATTTTTTTAGATGGTGTGCAATATTGAGATGATTGACATGGTTGTCCTGAGGGACAAAACTTTTAGAATGATATAAAATTACAATCATCACAATGGTAATGTTCTGCTCAGTGATTGCATAATTTCAACTAAACACAGTGAATCCTGAGATACCATATCAAAAGTGCTGCATCTACTAGCCCAACTTCATGATCTTACCAACCGACAGTCGCGCTGTTTCTATTTTTCGCAAACAGGCAGAAAAAAGCAATTTTTAGCTGGAATTAACTTGAAAGGCCTCTAATCCCTGAAATTACAAGTAAAAGTATTGCATTTTAAAAAAATGAAGATGAATTTTTATGCAAATAGATGAATTTCAAACCAAATATCTGTCTTTTTGAACAAGAAGCTAAATTTTCTACCAAGAAGACGATTTTTCAACCAAATAGTTGAGTTTTCAGCCGAAAGGATTGATTTTCTATAAAAAAGATGAATCTTCAACACAATACTTGAATTTTCAACTGAATAGATGAATGTTCGACCAAGAAGATTAATTTACTACAAAGAAGACAAATTTTCAACAAAAACATAGTTGAATCCTCTACTAAAACCAAATAATTTTCAACCAAAAATTTTTATTTTTGACCGAAAAGATGAATTCTCAACAACACACATATATTTTCGACCAAGTAGTTGAATTTTTAAGTAAAAAAACTTAATTTTCAACTAAGAATGAAATAGGTAAGTTTCAAGCTGAAAAAATTCAATTTCAAGCAAAAAAACGAAGTTTTGATAAAGTAATTACGTTTTCAACCAAAAAAAACTCAGAGAGACGTGCTTTAAATATTTTGAACCATTTCCCCAGATTTCAGCACAATATATTCATTTTTCTAATTATAAAGCCGCCGAATATTAGAACATATAATAATTTATCACGCGACAGAATCATCACCATATAGAATGAACTACGTCACGTTGCAAAGTATATTTACACAAGCTCACAGTTTAAACAGCGATTCTGGTAAAACAGAATTTGTTAATCCAACCTTATCTCTGACGAGACTTTATGTGTTTAAAAATTTAATTATTATGCTGAAAATTCAATAATTTGGTCAAAATCTTTTTTCTGTTTTGATTGAAAATTTTTGTTTGGTGTAAAATTCAACTTTCTTTTGAAAATTTGCCTTTTTAGTTAAAAAATTAATCTGTTTTGGTTGAGCATGCAACTATTTTTGAAATTAACATCTTTCTAGTTGAAATATCAACTATTATATTTTTCGGTGACAATTAATTTTTTTCGCTTAAAATTTCAACTATTTGGTTTAGAGTTAAACTACTTTGCTAAAATGCATTTTTTTTTGTCGCAGATTCATCACTTCACTTGATCGTTTATTTCTATTGTTGAGAAGCTTAACTATTCAATTGAAAATTCATGTATTTTGTTGATAATTCGTCTTTTCTGGTAGAAAAATAATTTTCTTTGTTGAAATTTCAATTATTTGGTTGAAAATTATTCAGTTTTAGTAGAGGATCCAACTATGTATTTTGTTGAGAATTCATCTTTTTGGTAGAAAATTAATCTTTTTGGTCGAAAATTCGACCAGTCGGTTGAAAATTCATGTATTTTTTTAAAAATCGACTTTTTTGTAAAAAATCAAGGCTAAAAATTCAACTATTTGTTTGAAAATTTATGTTTTTTCTTCAAAATTAGTCTCTTTTGGGTAGAAAATTCAACTATTTTACAGAAAGTTAGTTTTTTCTTGATTGAAAATTAATTTATTTCAGTTGAAGATTCAACTGTTTGGTTGAAAATGTATGTATTTTGTTTAAAACTCATCTCTTTTGGTTGAAAGTGGAACTACGCTGTTCAAAATTCATTTTTTTGTTGAAGATTCATTTTTTAATTTGAACATTCATTTCTTTGATTGAAAATTTAACTATTTTATAGAAAATTCTTTTTGTTTTCAATGCAAAGTAATTTTTTTAACTGAACACTTAATTATTCTGTTTTTGGTTAAAAATTAATCTTTTTTAGTTAAAAAATTCAACTATTTGTTTAAAAATTGATTTATTTTGTTGATAATTTGTCTTTTTTGGTATAAAAATGATCTCCTTGGTTGAAAACTTATGTATTTGTTCAATATTCACCTTTTTGTCTTAAAAATTCAACAGTTTGAATGAAATTTTTTTTCTTTATTGACTGAAAAATCCTTCTTGGTTCAAATTCGTGTTTTTTGGTTTAAGACAAATATTTGGTTGAAAATTCATGTATTTTGTTGACAATTCCTCTTTCGGCCGTAAAATGTAACCCCGCAAAACCAGAGTAAAATTATGCCCTTGAGGGCATGTGACAGTCTGTCACGTGACCAATTACATGATTTATATTCGGCGGCTTTTTAATTTGAAAAATGTGAATATTGTGCTGAAATTTTGGAAAAAAGTCCGAAATGTATAAGGGCACGTCTGAGAAGGCCCGTGAGAGTTTTTATTTTGTTTAAATAGAGCAATCTTATTAATTTCTAATTTGGAATCTAACTAAGAAGATATACATTTTTCTAATTATAAAGCCGCCGAATATAATGATATACAATAATTTGTCACGTAACAAACTGTCATATGTCCTTGAACCTTTAAAACTTTTGGTTTGCAGCAAGTAAAGTAAATTATATGAAATTTTGCAAAGGATGAGACGTTTCATTTCCCGTGAATTTTTGTCTCCTATGATATTTTTGGTTAAGAATTCATCTTCTTGATTGAAAATTTTATTATTTGAAGCCTCTGCACAGAAGAAGTTGGATCAACAAAAATACTTTTTTTAAAACAATGTTCATAATATGACGAGAGATTGTTGCCCAAGGATTTTCTATTCTATTTCGTCAAATATATGTCATATAGAATAAACTACGTCACGTCATGAAGTATATTTACAGATGCTCAGAGTTTAAACAACGATTCCAGTAAAACAGATTTTTGTTTATTCTACGTTATCTCTGCCGAGGCTTCATTTGGTTAAAAATTTGATTACCTTGTTGCAAATCGATTGTATGTTTTAAATTTCCGCAATTTGATTGATGTCTGTTTTCTCTCTCAATTGGATTTTTTTTGTTTGAAATTGAACTGTGTTGTTGAGAATTTGCCCTTTTAGTTTGAAAATAATTAATCTCTTTTGGTAGAAATTCCGACGTTTTTCGTTAAAAATGCAACTGTTTATTTTTTTGGTTGAATTCAACTGATTTGATTCGAAATTAAAATCCTTTTCAGTTGAATTTTCAAGTATTACATTTTTTGTTGAGAATTCATCTTTTTCACTTAAGAATTCAAATAAGTACTTGGTTGAAAGATGAAATACTCTGTTAAATATTCATTCTTTTGATCGCAAAATCATCACTTTAATTGAAAGTTCATTCCTTTAGTTGAAAATTCAACGATTTTGTTGAAAACTCATCTTTTTGGCAGAAATATAATCTTCTTTGTTAAAAATTTAACTAGTTGTTTGGAAATTTATGAATTCTGTTAAAAATTCGTCATTTTTGGTAGAAAATTAACATTTTTTTGTTAAAATTGCTACTGTTTGGTTGACAATTAATCTGTTTCAGTTATTCTTTTGACTATTTTGTTAAAAATTCGTCTTTTTTGGTTGAATTCAACTGTTTTTCATTCAAAATTAAAATCTGTTTTGGTTGAAATATCAACTATTATGTTTTCTGTTAAGAGTGCATGTCATTTGGTTGAAAATTCAAGTACTTAATTGAAAGTGGAACTACTTTGTTATAAATCCATTTTTTCTGTTGAAGACCCATTATTTTAGTTGAATATTTGAATACTTAGTTGAAACTTTATCTTTTTTTTGTAGAAAATGACTTTTGTAATCCAAAATTCAACTATTTCGTTTAAAATTCATGTATTTTGTTGAAACTTCGTTCTTTTCAATGGAAAATAAATGTTCTTGGTTGAAAACTCATTCATTTGATTAAAAATTCATCTATTTTGTTAAAAATGCAATACTTTTATCTAAAATTCCAGGGATCTGAAAATTCTGAAATTAATTCAAGTTAAAAATTTTTTCTTTCCATCTGATTGCGAAAAAGAGCGGGATTGTCGGTTGGTAAGATCGTGAAGTTGGGCTACCAGATTTTTTGATTCACTAGATTGGATCATTTTGATATTCAATGAAAGATAGAATTGAGCTACAGCACTTTTGATATCTCAAGATTTACTGTGATAATTGACAACACGATCGGTACAAATATGGAGATTACGACATTTAAGTATATTTCATAAGAAGTTCAGTTAAACCTACTGATTTTCTGTACATTTCACCTAACTTCTAGTCATATCTACACGTGTATGGAAAAATCCGAGAACAGCAGGTTTTACTGGAGGTTAGGTGAAAAGTACAGACAATCAGTTGATTTATCTCAACTACTTGTAAAATCTACTAAAAAGTAATGTTTTCCATATTTGCACCAATCGTGCTTTAAGGTGGGAGCCTGGTTTAGGGGCTCAAAAGACTGCATTTTTGCAAGTAATCTTAATTGATAGTAGGCATATACGAAAATATTTTTCCAAAGTTTCAGATCAATTTGCGAAGTACTTTCGCAGCAACGGCCTCTGACCGACCGCGCGTACACCAGACAGGTAAGCGCGCTCGGGAGCGCACGGCGTGCTTCCCCCCGCTCGAAATATTTTTTTTTTAGCGAAATAAATTTCGCTCGCTCAAATAAGTGTGCCATATTAGCAAGACACTGATTTTTTCACTTTGTGTAAATGCATTTTTTCTCTGTGTAGGTGTTGCTATCTATCACATAGCCAATAGCAGCTGCTACTGTCAAAGAACTGCTTTTTCTCAAAAAAACTTTGAAATCGATTTTCTAGGAACCGAATTTCTTCACACTGTGGGCACGATTACAAGAAAACATGAGATAAAAAGTTATATTAAACAATTATGTTTTGCAAATCAACTGTTGTTGTTGTATAACATAATCAATTGACAATAGAAACAAATTTTCGCATAAGTTTTTATCTCTAATAATATAGCGCTAAACTTACTGCATTGATTTATATGATTTACACTTGAAAAAAAATTGCTGAATATCATGAAAGTTTCGTGGTCCTAAACCAGGCTCACCCCTTAAACTATACGTATCCTCTTTCTGCGTGTGTAACTAGTGGATATTTTGCCCACATTTTGAGAACATGTAATATTTATTATTAATATCAATATCATATTATATCACACTTACATGCAAGATTTATGTAAACTATGCAGAAAAACATTAGATTGACGATCATCATTTTTCTAGGCAGTGACAACGATACAGAACTGAAGACTAATATTTGAAAAATTACATGAACGCTAACTGGTATCTGATTACATAGCTTTACCTATGATTTAAAATAGATTAGAAAAAAACGAAGACGTTTTATTTCACATTTATTACCTACAGAACTTTCAGCATTTCTTTAATTTACTTTGTGTTTACTCAAGTAAATCTTGCGTTCGAAAAAATTAATCCAAGAGTGACATTGTCTTTTTGGAGCTATCCACAAATTACGTCACACATTCTTTGCCAGCTTTTTATCCCTCTTCTTCTCCATGAATAAAATGGTTCGAACACCCCCTCCCCCCCATCCCCCTCGTACCTATGCTACGTAATTTTCTTAATTATTTGCATCATTACCTTCTTGAATAAGATTCAACGTAGTGGATTTCGATGTTTTTTTACCTATTTGATTCTCATCAGAATCGCTGATTCATGAGTTCTTCTTTGGATTGAAAATTAATTCCTCTAACTAAAAATTCATATTTTTTAGTCGAAAATTCAAGCATTTGGTTCAAAATTCATGTATTTTGTGGAAAATTCGTCTTTTTATTAGAAAATTAATTTTCTTGGTTGAAAATTCATCTTTTTGCTTGAAAATTTAGCTATTTGGTTAAAAATTAGAAAATTAATCTTTTTTGGTAAAAATGTAACTGTTTGGTTGGAAATTCATACTTTTTGGGTTGATAATTCAACTGGTTTGTAGAAAATTGAACAATTTGGTTGAATTTTTTTCTTTCTTTACTTGAAATTCTGTCCTGGTTGAAAATTCTAAACTAAATGAAGTAAAATGAAAGCTTAAGTTCGCAGTCAGCTTTCTACAGCCAATACTCATAGTTTTAGCCATGTAAAATGAAACTGAAAAAAGTAGAAATACAACTTTCCCTCGTAACCCACATATACGTTAAATAATGCCGAGGCGAAAATTATTAGTTTCAGGAAGTTTTACTAAATTGCCCTTAACCGTTTTTTATCAGGGATTAAAGTTTTTGTATGTGGGAAGTATCATAAAAAAATCTAAAATTGAAATTTATAGCTAAAGAGTGTAAAGTGCGATGAATAAGAAGAAATTTGCGAACGAGCGTTCTGATGAAGTACCTGTACGGTGGGATTCGATGGAAAAAGGTTGAACCAAATTATCGAATAAAACGATATTCAGCATTCGAAAAAAAATTTATTGATAGTTCCTCCCAATATTTTTAGCATTTGTAAATTCATTCTCCAATTCTAACATTTCACATTACACCTAAGAACGCTAATATCTTATTTTATGTTATCTTAATATCTTAATTTTAATTATCTTAATAATATAATAAAACACATATTTTTTGCTTTCACGAACAAAGTTTTTCACGAACTTAGGGACTACTTAAATATTTAGGTGAACAGGGTGGCCGTAATCTTTCATGGATGGGATAAAACAATTTATAATTTTAAAAAGTTAAAAAGTGCCCCAAAGAATTCAAAAGTAGTCGATGAAATTTATAATAATTCCAGGTGAATTTTAACGAATTCAGGATAATTTGATAACACTTCAAAACAGTTGAAGTTAAATTCAAAAGAATTCAAATGAATTGAAAAAGTTCAACATATCCAAAAAATGCCAATGATTTGAGTTGAATCGGAGTGGATTTAGTGGAATTTAAGAGAAATGAGAAGAATTCGATAAAATTCATAGAAATTCTGTTAGAGTTAAGGATGGATCTAGGCAGCGTAAATGATAATAAAGTCTTCTCGCAAACTCTATTTATTCAGAATAATCAAACTTACTTGTGAACAGTGCGCGACCTCCATGAAACCGGGAAAATGACTAACCTAAACTCACAATCAAGTAATGATGTCGCCACTAGCGATGAAGCGGGACTCGTTTAACCCAAATGGACATCTCAAATTATATATATCTAACACTTCCCCTCGAGTCCTGGGTCAGATTACACAAATGATTTATCGGTTCTCTACAAAAATTCCAGCCGCTTTTGTACACCAATCGTGCTTACACCTAGGTAGTCCTTTAGTCAAAAAATCTGCAATTTGATTCTCGGTAGTTATATGCTTCACAACAAAAAACTTATCTTTCAGTATGTCGCGAACAAAGTGGTGGCGAATATCAATGTGTTTACTCCTAGAATGATATACAGGGTTTTCGACAAACTTTAACGCACTTCGATTATCACAATTCATGATCAAAACAGCTCAGTCATTAAATCCTATTTCGCGTAAAAATCTTTGCAAATAAACCGACTCTTTAGTACACTCTAACAGCGCCATGTATTCTGCCTCAGTTGTGGACAAAGCCACAGTCCGTTGCTTCCGAGATTCCCACGATATTGGACTTCCATTTAATAAAAAGAGATAACCAGTTTGAGAGCGTCTGTCCTCAATACATCTGCCCCAATCAGCATCGACGTACCCCTGGATGGGTCTACCATCAGATTTGTAATTAAATCCCACGTCGATAGTGCTTTTTAGGTATCTAAGCACCCGCTTAGCTGCTTTCCAGTACTCGATTCCATAACAGTTGTTGAACTATCCCAAACTACTCACGGCAAATGAGATATCGGGGCGTGTGGTAGCTGACAAATGGGTGGGCGCTCCCTGTAACTCTCTGTACGGCAATCTCGTCTCCTCTTCAGTCTGTTTTTCATTTTTCCTCAACTTCGTTCCAGTATCTACAGGAGTGGACACAGTTTTGCATTCGGCCATATCGAATCGCTGCAGAAGCTCTGTTATGTATCCTCGTTGACGCATTGTGATCTGATTTTTGATCTGCGAAAACTCAATTCCCAAGCAATAACTGTTTGAAGGATGCAATGTCCATGCACTAAAGGTGTAGCGGCTGATCGCCCTAAGGGGGTCAGAAGCTTAGGACAGAACCTTCGCGTC
>JAUMHM010000083.1:11113535-11123764 GCA_032362435.1 Melikaiella ostensackeni
CAAAAATTTACTTTTTTGTGCCCAAAGACCGGACTATGTGACCCCAGAGGGATTTGATGTCCTTAAAACAAATTTGTTGTCCAAATTTTACCTATACGTCAGGATTTCGAGATATCCTAATCTAAAAGGGTAAACATGGCAATTTTCAGCCATATTTGAAACAATATAACACGAGGAGCGAATTTTTTTGCTTCAAACCGCCACTGTTATCGCTTAGTACTCCTTTTTACCTTTTATTTACATTTTAGATCATCTCAAATCGATTTCTTTCTCCGAGATATGGCACATTAACCATTAACCAGCAATTTTTGCACTTTTAGATTAGGATACCTCGAAATCCTGACGTATAGGAGAAATTTAGATAACGGATTCGTTTTTAGGATAACAAATCCCTTCGGGG
Source organism: Melikaiella ostensackeni (assembly GCA_032362435.1). Lineage (NCBI taxonomy): Eukaryota > Metazoa > Arthropoda > Insecta > Hymenoptera > Cynipidae > Melikaiella > Melikaiella ostensackeni. The sequence continues at coordinate 11,113,936 of JAUMHM010000083.1, forward strand.
TCGCCTAATCCGGTTTTTGGGTACAAATTTTGTCGGCCTGTGTAATTTTTAATTGTAGTAACAGTGACTGACCAAAATTTCAAATTTCTTAAAAATACCTACTGAATCTCTCAATGTTAATAAGTGATGATTTGATTAATCGGCATTTCAATATTCATCCGGAAAAAGTACGTAAAAATATTTTACTTTCGAGCAACAACAATTTCCCTTTATTACATAAAAAACTGTTATAAAAAATGTGAAAATCCAAGGTTGTTGGTGAATGTTCTCGAAAAATGTACTGCTATTTTTTGTATTCATCATTTTTTTAAAACTAGGCCAATCTTCTCTTGTCGAGCGAAATGTACATTATCACATTTTTTGATATTTTGAAAGAAATTCCGTTCGTTTGAAATATAAAAAATATTTAAGAAGGCAATCTACGTTTCAGCTTTGTTGTAAACAGTATAAATGGAAATTTTTCAACAGCTAAATCGGGGATACACATTTTTGTAAAGACGGATATGTGCTCAGACTGTTTCATACTATTTTGTAAAATAAATTGCGTTCTTTAGTATATCAATGCGGACAAAATGTTATTAACTGAACTACTATGCGATTTTGATTCATAAATTATATAATTGACAAATCTAAAACGTAATAAGTTAAAAAAGTTACTGAACTTTAATTTGAATGTACTTGCGTTTTCTTCGTATAATTTATATTGCTGGATAAATACTAATCTTGTTATACGAATTTCAGGTAATACCTTTCTCTCAATCAAGAATGCAAAGATTATGTACTCAAAATCTCATCAATATTACAATAAAAGTAGCCCAACATATTTGAAAGAACGTTTAGTATTTGCAAAATTAAATTTTGTCATATAAAATCCTTTCATTTTTATGTTTTTACGCAATACAGATGAAGATTTTTGGAATTTGTAAGCTTGCCTTTAAGAAAAAATACATAGCAGTGTGCAGTAGATATTAAAGTTTATTTCATGTCTCAATGATGTTTGACTTTTCTTATTATTATTTGGACTTTTGGTCAGGTACAGTTATTTCAATTTGATAATATTTTTTTATAACTCTTGCATCGTCTTTACTAGCATAACGAGCATTGCCTTATTGTAAATAAAGTTGTTTGCTGAATTTTCTGAAAAGAATTAAAGAAAGGTTAATCTAACCGCTGATTATGGAAACTAGCTAGGCTTCTTTGACGTCGAAAGAACAGGAATTAGGAATATGTTTGGAAGGGATGCAGTTTTTGGTATGAAATCGAAAAAACGTGAACGGGTATAAATCGCGAGTCACGTTCCAGGTGACAGCGTCGACTTGATTTGGTTTCCGCACAGGGCTCAACACCTGGGGTCCAGCCTCGTACATTCAGTTTCAAACTTTTCAGGGTGTCAACTTTCTCAGTGACGTCTGGGGTTGAATCGAACTTTGTTAATAAGTACTCGTAAAGTATCGGAACCTTTTTCGAAGTTGACTCTGGTAGTCTCAGTTGGGCTTTGGTTAATGAGTGCAAGCGTCAAGAAACTTTAATAGCTGTTCTTACCTCGAGAATATTAAGAAAATTCCATACGCGCTTATATTTGATAGTGTTTTAATATTTATGAAGAAGAAGTTTGTCTTTCACTTGATATAGTCGAGGTGGTAAGATCGCTTTCAAAGTTTTCTTTAGCGCTTAAGTCAAATCGATAGTAATTTTTGATAAGGATAGTTTGCTTTTTCGGCTAGATCCCTCTTTACCTTTCCAACTTCTCAGGGTTCACGAAGCTCTAGGCTTAGGCACTGGAATTGCGATTTGAATCTGAATGTACAAACCGGAACGGTAGTCCAATAAACTACAGGAAGTATACAATATATACACCATATATGTTAATATCTTAAATATCGAAAATATAGACGAACGTAGTTATGTCTATGGTATATTTTATTTACGTTTCGTGGCCTGCGGAGCTCGTCCCGTAAGCTTGATTTTGTCTCCTCCATCTGTGTCGTTCACAAAACTATTCAAGCATTCCTTTCAGCCCTGAAAACGTGGAACATTGTACAGAGCTTGGGAATAGGGAGCAATGCTTCCGCATGCAGTAATAATAAATATTTACTGTAGTTTTAAAAGTTTTTTGGTCACATCCAAACGAACTGTAACAAACGTGCTACAGCGTGTGGAATTATATTTTCAGATGAAAGGTTATTTTTAAAATTAAGTGATAGTATCATCTCACGCAAAGAAGCATGTAAATTTTCACACTAAAAATGAACTGTTTCTTTTATAAAGCTTTTCAAATATGAAATAAAAATGCATTGCATCACGTTTGTGTCTCTAGTGATTGTCAATCGAACGGATTGGTCTAATAACACCCAATTTGCATTTTTAGATGTTTCTTGATTTTTACTTGTTCTCTGTTTAAGTCCAAAGAAAATGCACACTGTTATTGCAACCAATTATTTAATTCTCATTCCCACAACTGCAACACTGTTATAAATGTGACATTCAGAAAATTCACTTTCAAAAATCCCAAAGATCGACAGTAACGAAAAAGTGACAAGGACCGCGGGTCGAGCTCCGCGGGTAGGGCCATGCAACAAGAACATTGCAATTTTCAAATCAACGATAATTAACGAGTGGACAATATCTTGCGAAGACTGCGGAACGTAGCAAGGTTCCCTTGTAACAGTTCAGCCAACAAAACAGCTGTAACAAGCTAAAAACAAAGTTAGTAAGGCCGCCAGTGTGTATTCACGGCTTGTATACAGTACTCTGCCAACAAACATATAGAAGTATACTTTTGTGTCAAGTTATTTGCATCAATTTCACCGCACAGGTATTTCTATTGTGAATATAAAGTCACTTCAGGAAGTAATATAAACTTTTATTCGTGGAGAAAAATCATATTTTGTGGATTCAGCCTGCATGGGGGAATAGATGACAAGGAAAAAATGGAGAATATGAGAGGATATGAGCAAGTGTCGAACTTACATAATTAGTTTACATGAAACCAGAAAGTTTGCAATAGTGATGAGAAATGTGGCCTCTAGAGATTTAAAAGTAAATTTTGTTTTTAGGATTACATTTTGAACACTGTAGGAAATGGAGGTACGATTTCATGATGAATATTTCTGGGATATTATTAATTGAATTCTTGATTATTCAACTCATTCTGTTATTTCTTAATGTAACTCTATTGTTACGGAATAAGATAATCAATTTTTCCAACTTTCTTATCGTGTTACTTGTGACTGTAAGATGTATTTGTGGTTTTCATGCCCCCACAATTCAGAATCATCCCCATAGAAAGTTCATATAACTAAAGCCATTAAGAGTTGATCAAACAATTAACTAGCTCCTTTTAGGAGGCTGCACGAACGCGTCCGAAGATTCATGAGTTCCATACTACACGCCTCTTCTGTTAAAAAGAAAAGAATCGATAAAGCTGATGAGTTCCGTTCTAATTATCGTCCAGTTTGTTTTCGTTATTGATGGTTACAATTGAAGACGTTAATTTAATTAATATTTACCTGAGAAACAGGATTAAGAATAGAAATCAGAATAGAACAATAAGAATAAGAATCAATACGAATAAAAAAATATTTTAGCACATATTCTTAAAACTTGAACAGTAAAGTTCGTACCTGCTTGAACTGGATATGGGTAGTTAAAAATTTGTATGATGAAGACAAGTGATTAGTTTACGAAAGTGCGTCATGAAGAGAGAAAAAAAAACAAGTGCGGGGTTGTTGATGAATTTTTTTGTATGAATAAAAGCACTGTACCATCAACACCTCGGACACGGAACCGATGCTGAGGACATACATGGTGACGCCGACCTCCACGGGTGGACCTGAAATCAACAAGATCAACCGCCATGGTCGATTTGATTTTCATCTGGTGGCCACTTAATCGAGAGGACAACAACTTCTTTGGGTACAGGATCCGCGTGGCAGCACAGGTTCTTCCAAGACTCTGTGGACCTTTATGAAAATATTAAAAACGCTAAGGGTGTTTTGAAGGAACTGATATGAAATATGTGCGCCACGCGGATGTCGCACGAATGCCAAAGTAATGAGTATATGTTGAAAAGAGCTTCGTACCCTGTACGGAACCAAATCAACAGGACTCGTCGGCTACGTTGCCTGCAAAGCTCGAAGTATTGGCTGGATTTGGACAATAATACGACATGCGTAAGGTTGACGATTGCTTAAAATCTACTCGATATCAACATTCGTTTTGTCTTTTTCTTCAACACTATTCTGTCTATTTTTCGTACGGTATATTTTTTTCGGGAGCAATTTTACATCCTAGATTCTGATCGCTTTGCCTTTTTTTCTCTTTTTTGAAACGCAATTCCTTTTTCCATAGACGCACTGCCACTGCGATCGTTAAAAGCGTTCACGTGAAAAGGGCGGAGAGGGATGTTTCTCATTGTCAGTGAACAAATCATCACAGGAGCTTTCGTCGAAAGCATCGACGTTAAGGTGAATTTATCCGTAATTTTTTTTTGGACTGGTTTCTTTTTCTCCCAATTGCGACTTTAACGGAAATCAGTTTATCAGTGATGGAAGCGGGCAGCCTATTTCAGCAGCCGCGGCATAGCAGCTTGGATCTAAGGGGAATTTATTATTTTTTTTGTGTAATGAGTGTTGTATTTAGCATGAAAGGAAATTTTACCGACTGTTGGCAGATCGACGATCTATTTGTGTGTAGCTGTGTGTATGCTTTTGTAAAAGTGGGCTTTAAAAAACTGATCGCCATATTGGTTTACGTACTTTCATTTTTATCTCGCCACCGAGCGGAGTGCTGCAGAAAATAGAATTCAATTTTTTATTGGTTCAATAGTCGTTATGTGGATCGATATAATATATGAGACATCTATCCACTGCGATCCGCTACCAGGGAATAGTTGCAATTTCAAAATCATGATGCCAAATTTTATAATTTGTATTCTACTGATTTTCTGGATATAATGTTAACATTTTGTATTCCTAGTATAATGTTTTTCCACTTAGTATTTCACTACTTTCCTCCTTTATTTGAAAACGGATTAGAGTAGAAAAAGTTTTTAAACGGAGATCAAGATGGCGACCAGTGCGTGGAATGAAGTATTGACTTTTGTGACAGATGAATATCGGGTTTTCACTTTTTCAGGGTGAAATTAGAGGATACTGTAATGCAGCACGAGCCTCTCAGGAGATTTTCTTGTATTGTACAGACAGGAGGATTAACGATTTTTTGCTTGGTGAAAAGACAACGCAACTTTTCTTTCCGAGAGGTAATTTCAGAGAACTTTTTTTCTTTTTAAAAGTAGAGGGCAAATTTCAGGACAATAGGGGAGATTGTCCATTAATATCCGCGCCTGTACTTACAGTAAACTCGGTATATGTAACTGGTGGTGTAGTGATGTTGGATGAATAGCGATAAAACGCATGCCGATGAAAAATGACACAGACCCTCTAGAGCTCGCTAAGGAAGACGTACCACAAGAAAAATATGAAAAACTCTCTAAGGACGAGATCCGGAAGAATTTGCTTGGCGACGGAAACTTCCCGCTTACTGAAGCGCTTACACCAAGCGAACGTGATTCGGTTAACCCGGATACGAGACCAGAGCGTTTTGCTTTAGGAATTGGATTCGTCACTTGGGATCTCGTCCTCGCGACAATCTGTGATCCTCGAAGCTGAATAGATTTCTAAAAACATTCTTCTCTGTTCTTGAAAATTGTTAAAATTTAGTTTTATATTTTTGAAAATTTTCTTTTGATGATTAAAATTGGTGAGAAAAAGGGAATTTGTGGTATAAAGTAGCATTTATTAGACTAGCTTTACATTGATTGAAAAGTTAACGAAGGGATTGATCACTAGTCACTGAAATTTAATCGATAAGTACACTCGCCCGGAAATTAAAGTGTTTCCCACAAGTAGAATAAAGTTACTTACTCCGTTCGATCACAGACCACGTTCGCTTGAGAGGGACAGATACAGAGTAACAATAGTGATAGTGTGAATGTGGTTATTTGTGTGTCTAAAGTTCGCCGTGTGCATTTGGCTGCAAAGAGAGATAACAATATAAAATTTCCCGTGTCATCGTCAAACGTGAGAATAATTATATCATCGTTTGACAGGAAATGCAATAAGCCCTGATATAAAAATGCACATTTGCATCCAGCAATAATCCTCTTACTAGTTTTTTTTGCTTTATCTCTCTGCACATTTTGTTTGAGTACATGAATGTATTGTTTGCCGATGGTTTGACTTTCTATTCCCTTCGCGCGAATTTCGGAAAATGTAGCATATAATCCAGTGAGACCTTTCGTACAGCACGGTTTGGAACGTAACAATTAACAATGAAATTCGTGACAACATTCAGCATTTTCTGTGTCGGGAATGGTTGATGATGACCACTTTATATCTCTGAGGGGACATGGTTCCCTTTGTTCTGATGATTGTAGTCTGATCACGTTAATTAAGAGCGATATAATCGCATCTTAGAAAATTAGAACCGTTTGGTAATTTGTGGAATTTCAGACTACAAGCATTGTTTGCCAAAAGCAGATTAAACTCCAAGGAACTCTTGGACTATACATTTATATCTTCCAATCCTCTTGTTGTAAGTTAAGACTTTTGTTTCAAGTGCCAAGTTTCTTGCTACTAACAATTATCGAATTGACCTTTTGCTCCTCGAGAGGACTTAGTCCTCTTTGTACTCGATTTTCTAACAGCTTATCATTGAAGAGAAATTTAGTACCTAAGAGGGTAAGAGTGTACAGAAATTATAAATAATTATATAGTCATTATGTTATATAAATAAAGTAGGTTCTATATAATTATTGCGATGTGGAATTATTGCTGTAGTCTCTAATTCCACAAAGCACCAGATTGTATTCGAATTTCATTCATGCATGAGCATATCCCAACATCCTAATTCTATTCTAATTCTGTATGGAGATCGTTGTATTAATCATCTCGTTAGAAAAACGGATAACTGATCAGCCACTTAGCTCAGATTACCAATAGATTGGTTACCTTCAGTTTAGTCCTTGCTCCCATTAATACTCGTATACCGATATCCGTTTTCAACAAGGATAATGAGTGTGACATCAGATTACCATATAAGTCAATTACAAAATTTAGAATGTTATATTCTTGATTGAACATGTTACGTTTCATCACGTCTAGTAAGAAAGTTCCTTCGACTCCTGGAGTTGTAAAATTTCTAACCTATTTGTTAATAAATTAAAATATTAATTGGAGTACCGTTTATGATTAGGGAACTTTACAACTCCGCTAGTAGGGATTTTTTGGTAGTCTAAACTGTGAAGAAGGTGTATTATATAGATATCATAGCGGCAATTGTTAACGGGCGCTAAAAATGGTTTCTATAGGTAAGAGGTAGTGAGAGGTTAACGATCGGAATGATTGCATATACGGATTTAAAATTGATTGAGCGGAAATGACAGCATAAGACCTAAATAATACCATTTGCACTTCGGATAGCGAGCTGATACTCAAGACGTACATGGTGACGCCCACCTCGACAGGAGGACCTGAAATGAAGGTTAGTTCACTCAGTCGGTCTTAACGACCGATTCTACGTACATTGGCAGAGCTACTTTGAACAAAAATCATGTCAATCGATTCCTTTTTACGTTCTATTAGATGATTTACTATTTATGGCCGAATTATTACAGTTGCAATCTCGTTACGATATCCCAACATTTCACCGATAAACGTCACAACAATTATTTTAATCATATAAACTGAAAATCAATTTTGTGGTAATTTGTGCGAAACCCTGAGTCGCATCCAATCGTGATACTGTTCCAAATAATAAAGATGTTTAGATTTCCCAAGTGCAAGAATAACCTTGGCACTTTGATACAGTTCCTAAATCATTTCTTATAATACCGTGAAATTAATTCTACTTCGGATTTACTCGAGTCTGCACTGAGTAAATCTTCTACGCAGGTTCCTGCACTTACATTTTTCTGACTGTACTATCCTGAATGCATATTCTAGTCTTTTAAGTGAATGTGACGGACAATAATATTCGTCTTCATACGAAGATCTGGACGTGAAAACTATCTTCTAAAGGTATGAATTATTACTTAAATGTATTCTTCATTTTTGTCTTAATGATTCAATAGTACTGATGGTTTTCATTCAACAGTATTTTTTTCGCAGCGTAAATGAAGTACGTTTCCGAGGGAAATTTCGCCACCCTTGGATTTTTTGCTGCCAGCTAGATTGGAAAATATGCAACTGCAAGGAGAGATATGGCATAAGTTTTATGAGATCGATTCTAGACAGCTGTAGCAAATGCGGTGAAATTCTGAACTGGAGGAGCAACTGGGATTCTTGATTCACTGAGCGTGCAACTATGGAAACGGATATTTTTAGAAGAAATCCGCATCTTGATTCTAAAATATCATATTTAAAATAAAGAGAGATTTTCCTGCACCAGAAGTTGAAGAGAGCTTGCATGCTGTATTCGGAGTAAAAGTCTGGGTCAAGAAAGATCAAAAGAGAATTTTTGTTAAAGCAAATCCTGAATCATTATTTTAATCTGAATCTTATGAAAAAACATATTAGTAAGTATTGGATCTAATATATTTTTTTCAGCGACGAATCACAGAAAAAACAAAAGTTGAAATATGTTGCAGATAAATTTTTGAACGGTTAAAAATTAAAAGAATTTCGGCGAAAGTTTCACCGATGTTAAGAGAATAATTCTGACGTCATCTAACTACGTTACGCTGGAGTGAGCAAATTGAGGTAGAACGCATAATCGGTAAGAAAAAATGCAAATAAAACTTTGTTCTTGCTTATAAATCTCCTTTGAAATAGATTAGACTATTGTAAACGCACTACAACTTATCTTACATCATTTACCAAAAAGCAACTGACAGCTAGGAATCGCCATTATGCTCTAGTTTAATAAACTCAAATGGGGGTAGATAGCGCTGGCGTCTTAATTCTCATTACTTTTCGAATAAAAATTGAGGAGGAAGGAGACGAAAAATTACTCAAGCAAGTTTAAAATCACGAAATTATCTCCGCTTCATGTGATGTTCAACCGGCAAGATTAATTTTTATTGAAACAAATCTTTCACCTGGAATCGATGTAAACTTTATCTTTTGTTTTTTCTGTGATCATTAAATTTCGACGAATACTTGAACTGCGTAAATCTAAAGGAAAACTTCTTGAATGTAAACACAAAAATTTTCAAAGCCATAGAGGTTCATAGCCCAGTATAGGAAAATTGGACCTTTTCTCCCACCCTGAAATAAAAAATTTTCTAAAACATTTCTTGTTAGTCATTGGAAGTTGTCAATCTCCCACAAGTATAGATAAAATTTTAAAAGGAAAAATTTAATTTCCGCAATTGAATATTCTTTTTTTTTGCTCGAGAATTAATTTTTTTTTACTGAAAATTCAACCATTTCAGTTGTAGATTCATCATTTGAGTTAAAAACTCATCTTCTTTTGAAAATTTTATTATTTGGTTGAAAATTTAACTAGTTTATTGAAAATTCAAAAATAATGTTAGGAAGTCTTTCTTTTTTGGTGTAAAAAATTAATTTTTTTTAGTCGAAGATTCAGCATTTTATTCAAGAATTCATCTTTTTGGTTGAAAATTGAAATACTTCGTTGCAAATTCGTTTTTCGTTTTGGTTAAAATTAATTTTTTCAACTGAAAATTTAACTATCACATTTTGGCTTGAAAATTCACCCTTTTTAGTTGAAAACTCGTCTTTTTCTCGATTTTCCACTTGAATGCGAACTGAATGATGTTAAATTATGTATAATTATATATCGTTATTATAATTTATTATTATGATTA
>JAUMHM010000083.1:11149169-11161413 GCA_032362435.1 Melikaiella ostensackeni
ATAACTTCCAGAGCCATAGAGATTTACAGCCCAATATAAGAAAATTGCTATTTTTCTCCCACCCTGAAATAAAAAATTTTCTAAAACATTCCTTGTTGGTCGTAGAAAGTTGCTAATCTCCCACAAGTGGAACTTGGATGTAGATAAATTTATAGAAACACTTGTAGAAACAAAAAAATTCTTTTCCAGAGTTGAATATTCGTTTTTTCTTTGGTTGAAAATTAATTTTTCAACTTGAAATTTAACAATTTCAGTTGAAGATTCATTTTAGTTAAAAATGCATTCCTGCTGTCAAAAAACCTACTATTTTACTTCAGGTGAAAAATGCAACTTTTTTGTTAAACATGTTATTGGTTGGTTGAAAATTTGATTATGTTGTTGAAAATTCAACAATTATGTTGAAATTTTTTTTCTCACTTGACTGGAAAATCTTTCTTAGTAGAAAATTCAACTCTTTTCTTGGCAATTCGTCGTTTTGGTTTGAAAATTTATATCTTTTGGTAGAAAACAACTATTTGGTTGAAGTTTAATCTATTTAATCTATTTGGATGAAAATTCATGTATTTTTTTTAATGTGTCTTTTTTGGTAGGTAAGTAATCTTCTTGGCTGACAATTCACCTTTTTGGTTGAAGATTCAACTATTTTTGGTTGAAAGTTATTTCTTCTTGGCTCAAAAGTCCACTATTATATCTTCGGCTGAGATTAAATCTTTTTTGGTTTAAAGTGTTTACCTCTTTTCATTGAAAATTTAACTATTTTGTTGAAAATGGTATTTTTTGGTTGAATTTAACTATTTTTCATTTTAAATTAAAATCTTTTTTGGTTGTAGTATCAAAAATTTCATTTTTTTGTTAAAGATTCAACATTTCAGTAGAAAAATCAACTGTTTGATTGAACATTTAACTATTCTGTTGAAAATTCGTTTTTTTTCTGCCGAAAATTCATTTCTTTAACTTAAAAGTAAATTAGTCCATTCTTGCTTAAAAAATGTTCTTTTTCATTTAGAAAATCAACTACTTGGTTGAAAATTTATCTTTTTAATTGAAAATTTTAGTTCTTGGTTGAAAGTTGAATTCCTTTCTTGAAAATTAATTTTTTTATGCTTGAAAATTCATCATTTTAGTTGAAATTTCATCTATTTTGTTGAAAATCTAACTATTTGGTTGGAAATTGATTTTTTTCCAGTTGAAAAACTATTTATTTTTTGAAAATACAACATTTCTTAAACATTTTCTGTGAAAAAGAATTAATTTCCAGGGCCAGGTTTAGGCTTCAATGTGCATGTATAGACGGACATGATTTGGTTGTGACATCTCTGCTTTAGATTTATAAATATTAAATTGATCATGAATAACCTACGACTTTCAAAATAAAGTATAACAACTGCCGCTCGACAGGTATGAATGGAGTTGTGTAAACATTAATTTTGGATCTGCAAATTGAAGCATTTTGATCTGAAATTGATGATCAGAATAATATGTAATGGTTTGATATCTCGGGGTTTACTGTGAGATCAAACTACACTCTTAACAATTTTAGTAACATTACAACATTAATGCACAAAGTAACAGCCTAAAGTTATAAGAGGCAGTAATTGATGATTATCCAATTTTCGAAATTACATAAATTCTGTAAAATAAATCTCTTTATTGTGAAGTATTTTAAAAATGGAGTGCCTTGCAATGCATTAATGTTGAAGGTTTTATGATCAATAAACACAAATAATGAAAAGGGTTTTAACCCATATTTCAAGTTTACGTAGAGTGAATTTGTAGCAAATATCGATCTTTTTCCAATGAAACGTTCTTTTTCAGAAAAATGCAGAACTGAATGTTCAACACTTTTTGGTAATTTTAAACTCAGAACTAGCATTATTTTCCATATAACTTGAACCAAAAATATTTTTGCTACAGAATAAAAGAATTTTCCTGAAGGTACTTAATATCATTTATCTTCTCACGCGTTGTAACATTGCCAGTGGTTTTTTCACTCCTTTCGCAAATATATTGCTGTGCCGGCAATTTATTTCCAGTGACAGCAAAAATGATACTGTAGCTAGTGGCGGATCTGGGGGAGGCTGTGGGGCATGCGGGAGATTATTCCCCTCATATTGGTTACCCTCTACAGAATTTTGAACTCGTCTCTGGATTTAGCTTTTGGGAAATTTCAAGGCACTTTTTAGAACATAAAATAACTAATATTGCCTATGAATTAAATGAATATGAATACTGTTTCAAATTACAACTTCTGGTTCATACTTTCACTTAGTAAAGCTCCGATTTCCTAATTAAAGATTCATAACACTAACAGAGTGATTTTGCTCATTATCGTGAGTGTAAGTCAATGGATCACAATTTTTAGAGCTCATGAGAGGTTCACCAGTTTACGGTCCATGTGTTTCATTATTAATGGTCCTATCGCCATGTTGGGCTGGCTTATGATTGAATGATGGGTGTTATTTACGAGATTTGAGGTTGTTCGTTGGTACCCTTGCAAAAGAGTTGGTTTTTAAATAGCAGTACTGTCAATAAACTGATAAGAATTTATGGTATCGTATTTTACAGTTTACATTATACAACAGCTATAAATTTATATTTGGAATAAATACGTAAGGATGAAATGACCATAGACACGAAGAGAAGTGGTTCAATTATTTAAAAGTATTTGAGTGCCAAAAATGCTTCAACTAAAATTATTACTAAAAACTAGTAATAATTTTTGAGAATGAAAAATACGATGTAGAAAGGTTTTTTACACAGTGAATCCCACAATAAATATGTTTGTAATTGTCAACGTAGTAATCAGTGCAGCTATGAACTCTCTTTGCGTGTCATGAGGGTGAATTTCAATATGAAAAAGTCGTAGATGATGCTTTATATGTCAGTATTCCCCGTGAACAATATTTGATCAAAAATTGTATGCTATATTGCATTCCGATTGAATTTTTGCAGACAATATTCGAAATTCTTTCCAGTAAATATTGGGTCTTTGATACTGATGTCAAAGTTTGCTTCAATTGTCAGTCATCTTTTTTCCAATTGCGTTTCGAATAGAATCTAGAGTTCAATTATGCGGCTGACTTAACGCAGAGTATTACTACTGGTTCTCGGAACTGTACATGCACAAGTATGTAGCTAGGCTACTCTGCCGTCCAACGGAAAAATCAATAAATGACATTTGCCGTAGTGAATATTTTCTGGCATATCTGCTTGGGAAAATAACCTCTATGGCAAATGTCACTTACTAGGTTTTTCCGTTGGACTGCAGTATTTCTCGGATTACTCCGCGCAAGATTCATTTGAACGGTTGAGTTTGTCTCTGCAAACAGATTATCTAGTAAATGTAACATTAAGAGCGCGATTGACTTTTATTCAACAGCAAATTTCGATAGTCGGAAAATTCCTGTTACCAGGAAAGAACATACTCAGCAAAATAATCCAGAAGAGAATGCTCAATAAGGGAAAATTTAGAAAGATAACAAAATCCTATTATTCATCAATTTGGAATTTACAATTTGCACTTTTCAAAGTGACGACAGCTAGTCCACGAGACCAGCAAAACACGAAGTTAGAACGATAATTTAACAGAAATTACGTGAAAGTTGAGCAAAGATTCCTTTCCTACAGTTCAGGCAATAAGCAATAAATCACAAGCATGCATTTTTCGTTCGTTTGCTGATCGTAGGATTAAACTGCGAAAACAAAACTTGTTAGCTCATGCGGAAAAGAGAAAAATAAGTTACTTTGTACAAATAATAATAGCGTAATGAGCTAAAAACATAAAATAAAATAGGAGAGCTTTGTAAAAATATCTATCTCCAGAATTTGAAAATTTTGAAAATTTTTCTTTGAAAGGTAGAGACGGGATTATAATTGTAACTCTAAAACAGTGTTAGGGTATGTATGCTGGTTTTACAGCTGCTTAGAAATACATGCAGCAAAGCAGCGGATTATGGCTTTATCCTTCGTAAGCCTAGAGAAGGCTGTAAGTTTCATGAAGACTTTCTAGAATATTAAAGAGGCTACTTTGAAGGAAAGACAGCGAGCTATTTTGAAAACGGCGGAATATTTAGTGTAGTTCTATGAACTCCAGACAAAAAATGGTGATGTTGATCAAGGAATTCCTGTTGTTAAAATAATAACAACTGAGTTTAATAAACTAAAAATGCATTTTATTTCACAGTAAACCCCGGGATATCAAACCGTTGCATATCATTCTGATTATCAACTTCAGATCAATATGATTCACTTTTACGGATCCAAAATTAATTTTAACACAACTTCATGCTTATCTGTCGAGCAGCAACTGCTATAATTTTTATTGGAAGTCGTAGCTCACTCATGATAGGAGATTTATTACAACTTTCAACCAATTAGTTACATTTTCAACAAAAAAGATGAATTTTCAACCAAGAAGATTAATTTTTTACCAAAAAGATGAATTTTCAACAAAATAGTTGAATCCTCAATCAAAATGAATTAATTTTCAACCAAACACTTGCATTTTTGATCAGAAAAATTAAAATTCAACCAATAGAGATGAATTTACAAACCAAAAAGACGAATTTTCAACAAAGAGTTCAATTTTCAATAAAAAAAAATTTTCAGTGAATAAAAAACAAATGTCAACAAAATTGTTGAATTTGCAAGCCAAAAAGGGAATTTTCTACATAACAGTTGAATTTGCATTCCACAAAGACGAGTTTTCAACAAAGCAGTAGACTTTTCAACAAAATACATGAATTTTCAACCAAATAGTTGAATTTTCAACTAAAAAGAATATATTCTCAATCAAAAATGTATTAGTTGAATTTTCGGTTACGAAAATAAATTTTCAACCAAAAAAGATGAATTCTTAACGAAAAATGTTATAGTTGATATTTCAAACAAAAAAAAAACGAATTTTAACAAAATAATTGAATCTGCAACTGAAGAAGATATATTTTCAACAAAAAATGGAATAGTTGAATTTTCATTCAAAATACTAATTTTCAACAAAAAAAACGATGTTTTAACAAAATATTACATTTTCAACCAACGAGATGAATTTTTAACTGAAATTTATTTTTATTATTCAATAAAAATAAATATATATAATAAATTATAATATTATATTATTTCATATTTTCGAATTATATGGCCGCCCATCTCACGGTTGTGAGGCGTGGCCATGAGTGTGATTTACCGCGGTTCTACTTGGAGCCGGTGTCATTTTCATGGATGGCAGTCGCTCCCAGGGGGACCCTGCGGTGGTTGTTTGACCAATTGTTTAATTATATATATATTTTTTTTCCAAAATACCTGAAAACATAGTAATTCTGCAAAAATCAGCCCAGAACGAGGTCAGTAAGATAATTCTATAAGGATATATCTAAAAACGTGAGAATTTTAGTATCTTATTACAATAGCAGCATCTGTCAAGATATTCAAAATTTTTCACCTTTCGTGGGCCAACGTAGAAGGTAAATTTCTATGTCATTCCTATATGCCATGAAAACTGTACAATTCGTTTCCTCATTCTTGCTTGAGCTGAAACTTGAAATGGAAAAATCGTAAAAATTGTTGGCATTTTCACAATTTTCTTATTTTAAGTTCCAAATTAGGCAAAAATGAGATAGCAAATTGACGAATTTTTGTCATGTTTGAGAATTGCATGGAAATTTACCTTTTGAATTAGTCTACGACCAGTGAAAAATATTGAATATCTCTCATGGGATATTCCTATTTTGAGAGACCACTGAAATTTTGACTGTTTTTGCAATATCTCCTTATGAAATTAGTAGAATTTTTATATGTATTTATATATTTTGAACAACAAATTGTATAGGTTCTTTTATGAATATCACGAGGATTCAAGCGAATTCAAAAACAAGAAAGAAATAATAGCGGTCACAGTCGTGTCCGAAAATAAAAAGTTAAGAAAGATGGTGTAGGCCTACAGGGGATACCACTATAAAAAAACGCACCAAGTACTTTTCTTCATGAGTGGTGTGAAAACGGATAAATACATATGTAGATGAATAATATTGATAAGTAAATGTACGTGAAACCATTGCTTACTATCAATTTGAGAACATTTCACAAGAATATGGCAAAAAACAATGTATCTTCTGAAGCCCATATCTGCATTACCCAAATGTAGAGTATTTGTACCTAGAGTACCTAAGAATATATGAGAATAGCTTCAAATATTCACATGAAGTATCTCAATTTCCGTAATGCCTGAAGCATCTTTTTTTTGTTTGAAGCTAGCTTAGTAGTTAGCGTAAATTTATATCAAATATCAATAAAGATTTCAGAAAATTCGACTACTTTCTTCATGAGTTTATGCTGTCGAAGTCCAAAAATTGAACGAAAAAGTTGTGAAAATGAATTTCATTTATTAATATTTTATTTTCAAGTATGAAATTAATGTACAGGTACACTATAAAATATACTTCAATTGTACAATAATCTTATTGGAACATTACTTTTATATATAATTCTAAAAATTTCAGCTTCTAAAACGCATTTGTTCAAAATTGAATAAAATAAGGCAAACATAATATGTGACCATCCGCGAAAAAAGGGACCTAACGCTCGGGAACTACATTTTACAGGAGGAGCGATTGAAGAGGCTATCCAGCACAGGAACTCCGTGAGAGGGCCTTACTTTGCAGTTTGATAACAATCTGAATTTTGCACGTGAAAAAATATTTTTTTTATTATGAAGGAGCAAATAAAGAACTATGGATTGGTGCAAAAAACTAAAAATCAATTTTTTAGGCGTTAGGTCCCTTTCTTCGCAGACGGTCACATATAGTGAATATATAGTGAGCTTTACAGAGATAATGTAATCGGATTGTGTTTAAAACAAAAGCCCTGAAGATTTAACTTTTTTGGTGAATGTACCCTTAATATTTCTGAAAGTCACCCCTCAAGACTTAAAAAATTAAGACTAATCTTTAAGTATACTCAAAGATAACGTTATAATGTCTCAAGTCATCAGTATTCGTTAGAGAACGTGAAAATTTTACCGAAACCCATCCCTGAACCGACTATAAAGTATTTTTTATTACATATAAATTACCTTACAGTATCTTCTGACACTTAAGGGATATGTTATGCCGTAAGTAGGGATGGATTTATTTGAAGAATGAAATCTTGAACCTCTGTGATGCGCACACAGTTAATTTACACCACTTTTGAGAAGTTTTTACAATTCGTTTGAGAATTGAAGGACTATTATTAGGTAATAGGTCATCAGTAATAGGTCATTGCCAAACTTCTTATATGCTAAAATAATAAGATGCGCTTTTCAGCTATTCTCGAGGAAAGAGACTTTTGAAAATCCATCTACGGTACATGGACCGCGATGCAAGAGTTTTTCAACTATTGCTAAGATTAAAGAGTAGCGCTCCGAGTTTGTAACCGAAAAGTCGGGGCTCGATTCCTGCTTCCTGCATTTTTGTCAATTTTTTTATTAAACTTTTTTATTGCAACTGAATATTGAATTGATTTAATTGAAGCCAAAAAATTTATTTCAACCATTTTTTTCAGCGAAATTTATTTTTTTTTAACCTTCGCCATTTTTACTCCAAGAAAAGTTTCTCTTGTAGAAAATTCTTATTTTTCTAAATTCAATGGAACACTTATATTTTCTTTATTATTATTTCCATATGATGTCAAAATAAAATATATATAAAAATAGTAAGAGTGGCAAAGGTTGAAGAAAAAACAATTTTTTCATATAACAAATTGGTTAAAAATGAATATTTTGGCTTGATTTAAATAAATTGAATAGTTTTCGGGTACAAACTTGGGCGCTACCTCCCGATTCAATCAGTAGTTCAAAGACTCTCGCATCGTGGTACAAGTAATGTCCGTGAATCTCTTGCAAGCCGTTTTTCTCGTGAACCCGTTTTTCTTCGGTAAATGTTCACTTTCAGTATTTTTTAATTTCGGGAGAAAAATTGTATCCCCAAAATTGCAATTCACGCATTAATCTTCAAGTCACCTTGCATAAACTAAACTGTTCTTTCTCGAATTCTGACTTATACGAATTGAACGAGGAACACTTACATGTCGCTATTAAAGAATATATAATTCTCAAAATAAGTTATTTTTAGGAGAGCCCACATCAAAAATTAGTATAACCTTCGAAATTCAATGAACGAAATTTCAATTCGCGAATTATTCTTCGAAGAGGTCGCGTAAACTTAACTCTTCTTTCCCGAAGTTTGCACGCACTCAAATTTAGCGAGGATCACTTACATTTGGATGATGCAAATCATAAAAGTTTTGAAATAATTCGTCTCTAATAGAGGCTTGCTTTAAAGAAAAAGTGGTATAAGCTTTAACGCTCAAAAAACAAGAGTGCAATTTGCATATTATTTTTCGAGCAGTTCAGCATAAACTGAACTGTTCTTTCCCGAAGTCTGCACACAGACGAAATCATTTACGATTTGTAATGTAAAATTATGACTTTTTTTCAATTTCTTTAAATGTAGGACATTTAGTTAATTTCAAAATTCAAAATACGGAATTCCAAATGCTATGCCTTATGAAAATTTTAATATTTATAAATTTTGGGTATTGCATATTGAAAAAATGTCATTTCATAAATTGGCAATCGTAATTTTAGACATGCCGGGCATTTCGGAATTTGTGTAATTCAAAATATTCAAGTGTTGCAATTTAGTGAAATCCGTGAATATTAGATTTGGAAATGAGATTTATGAACTTTAATTTTCTATAATTTTCAAGAAAATGCCCTTTGAAGTTTCGAACATTCAAAAATTTCGAATTTTTTTGATAGAAAAAACTTCTGAATTTTGCGTATTTGAAATGTAAACTTGGAAAAATTGAAATTTCAGAACGAATAAATTTTAATCTGATAATCCAGAGATCAAAATGTTGAAAAGTGCTAATCCTGGAAATTCATAAGTTCAAAGTTTTTCAGTTTTGGAAATTCAAAATTGAAAATTTGTATGTCTTCGCATTTTAACAATATTTGGTAATCCAATTCTGTAAATGTGAACTCTAGAATAAAGTATTTGAAAAGTAATATTCGGGAATTCGATACATGGATGTGTGGGAATTTTGGCATTTTCGGAAATGCAAAATATTTAAATTACAATTTTTGAAAACTTCTTAAAGTTGGAATTCGCCATTGAGAATTTGTTGTATTCAATATTCTGATAAAAATTGAAAAATCAATTTGAAATTGAAGTATTGCAAAACTTGAATGTTGCAATTTATACGATTTTGAAAATCATGAGAAATGGAAATTTCGAAATTTGAAGTATAATACTAGGAAAAGTTTTTTACTTCGAATCCATGCACTCTTCTTAACATTTAGAGAGTGAATTCCAAAAATTACATGGATTTGTATGAGTTATTTTCTCAATTGTTTGCCTTAATGTTTGTGGTACTTCTTCTCAACTTTGTTTCTTTGTCTTTTTTACAGTATCCCATAGACCATGGATCTTCTGCTTGTGTGCACAATGTGCAATGAACCATTAAATAGTGACTCTGACGAAATTGTAACTGTACGTGAAAAAGGCTTGCAAACTTTGATAGAGGAAAGTCAAGAAAAAAATTATGATAAGTGGCATCACTGGGAAGGAAAATCAAATTACAGTTTTCACTATCATTGTCGGAAAATATATGCATCTTCTTCTTCGAAACCTTCAGCGACGAAACTGGGGGTTTGTGCTTCATATTACAGCATTCAATTGTATGAAGCATCAGTTACAATGGACCCTCCAAAAGTCAAAGTGGAAGATGATGCTTTTGTCCAGTTTGTGTTCGATAATACGGATCACAGTGTGCAATCACTAGATGGTCGTGAAACCTTTCACTGCTTGGGAGGTATTTCTATCCATACGCCAAAGTCGGAAGTTGCACTTGAAGACGGATCAAAGAAATGCAAAACAATGCCAACTGCTTCGGCATTAGCATCACAAAACAAATACCGACTGTACCTTGCGGTACTTTCCATTCTAGCGGTTTGTAAAAAATACAATACGATTCCACCAGTACTTTATACATCGGGAATCAACCACCAACGCCAACAACATTTATGATATATTTATGAGCTAAGTGCGCTAAAGTTCCGAAATTCCCATCCTGGAAAGGTTTCATGGGATTTTTGTCCGAAGCTGTAGAATACTTTCCTTCTCGCATTACGTGCCTCCCCTTCATCAGAATGCCACCATCAAATGTAAGAACTTTGAATATTGCTTCGCATTTTGCCATGACCGAAACTCATAAATTAAAGCAGAAAACATGCTTTGTTACATTTGGTCAGCCTTTGTATTTCAAAGCCCGTTCTATTGTCTCGCAATCGGAAGATTCGTTATTAAGATTGTTATTGTCATATCTCGGAGCTATCGGGTACATAATGAGCGGAAGTGGATTGGAGGATTTGTGGTCTGTAACGTACGCTGCGGAATCAATGAAGAAAATGATGACTGGAAATGCCTTTGCGAGGTCATTAAGAGCTCACGTTTCAATTGTCACTGCATTAGGCATTGTCATTTGCAAAATGGACAAAAGCGAAGAGCACGAAAAATTCATTCAAACATTTCTCAAAGATTGGAATACCAACCCACCTTTCATACACGATTGTGATGCTGCACCTGAAATTCAAGCAATGACATTGCAATTTGAGATGAAATTGAAACGTCTTGAAAATAATGGTCCAACATCAAAACTATGGGTGCAATATTTCAAAAGTGTAGCGAACAACATGTTGAACTCTCGAAAGGGACAATCAGAAGAGACGAACGTGACATTAAATACCTTATTTATTGGCTCGGAAAACTAGATCCCTCTGAGAATAGACGTCAGCTCACATCATTATCAACTGGAATCATAGGGGGAGATGATATAAATTGTCATTTGGCGTATGAAAAAGGTCAACAGGGAATGGCATCAATTCCAAAGAATTTCAGTCCTCTTTCATGGGGATGCGCAAATGACACGTCGAGCGTTGAAGTACGAACTTTCACCGCTCCCGCTATGTCTCTTTGACAAGCACGAAATTATGAGAAAAACGGCGAAGTCGGAATTGTATTAAATTTTCCAGCCATTCATTTTTCCCGAAACATTTTTGGAATCATGCGTTTTCGTAATAGATGGCGGTTGGTTATTACATTGCGTTGCCTGGCCCCACGGTAAAACGTATGGAGACCTTTGTAAAATTTACCTCCAATACATTGTCAAACATTTCAATAAAGCAACGCTCGTTTTCGACGGTTACGACAGCCAAAATATTGGAATAAAATCATACGAAAGATATCGTCGTCGCGAAAAAAACGTAGCTGCTGACGTGGGCATATTTCCCGATAAAATGGTTACTTTGAGCCAAAAAAATTCTTGTCCAATGCTGCTAACAAACAAGGATTTATAATGTTGTTAGCTTCGTTTTTGAGAAAATCGGATCTCATAGTAGTAAACGCAATTGAGGATCCTGACGCGTTAATAGTTCGAACAGCAATATCCATCAACGAACAAACACCAGATCCTGTCGTAATCGTTGGCAACGATGTTGACTTGTTCATTTCGTTGATCGCTCTCACTCCAGATTGTAGCACAATGTATTTCGAGAAAATGGCAACTGGCAAACAGAAAAATGTATTGTACAGGACAACCGATCAGGAGAGATTCAAACCATTTCTTTTATTTGCTCATGCATTTCCAGGATGCGATACTACTAGTGCCATATTCAAAAAAGGAAAAAAAAATTATCAAAATTCTCCAAAAAAAACGCGAATTCGCAGAAATTAATTCAACTTTTTGTCCGCCCTAACAGCAACGTCGACGACATTTGTAAAGCGGCTGAAAACTTCATTTTGCATTTGTTCAACAGCGACAGCAGTAACAAGAAAATGTCAATTAGCGAATTAAGATATAAAATTTTTGTATCGTCGATTGCGCAAAGTAAAAAAGAATTGTCGTTAGCTGCACCCTCCAACTGCAGCGGCCTTGCATGAACACGCTAAACGCGTATACTAACAAATTCAGCAATGGCTCAATCATCCACTCGATCCCGAGAAATGGGGATGGAAGAAGGCAACAACAATGATGCTAACAATTAGGAACAACTCGGATCCAGCACCAAAAGAATTGCTTGAAAAAGTAAGTACGCTACATTTTTCGAGTACTTTTTTAACGTCTGTATCAAACGTACGAGGGTCATTCAACAAGTACTTAGCCTCACCGCCCGATGGCGCTGCTATTACGAAAGAGTTTTACCATC
>JAUMHM010000083.1:11184632-11211083 GCA_032362435.1 Melikaiella ostensackeni
ACTACATTCATCACCAGAATTTTTTTTTACACTAAAAGTTTTTGCAAATCGTTTGTTACATCAAAATAAATGAATTCGCACAGTAAAAACTAATTCGATGAAGAAATGGTGACCGAACATTGAAATATTTCGAAAAAATCACTGTTTTCAAAGTTTCAAACGACAACAAGTTTCTGCTAACTGAAGATATCGTTCTAAAAATCTGAAAAAAATCATGAAGACTCATTTTGATATGTAGATCTTCCCAGATCCTTTTTTTAGGTATTCCCATGACCTTCTCAATCAGTATTTTGGTAAATATTTTGCCAACGGTGCTTAATAGGCTAATCGCTCTGTAATTAGCACAGTCGCCTTTATCACCCTTTCTCTTGTAGATTGGGACGATAATCGCCTTTTTCCAATCATTTGGAACTTCACCATGCATAGCACATATATTGATAAATTCGCTCAGCCACACAAACAAATATCCGCCAACGTTCTTAAGCACGGATATAATGTCGTCGTTATTGATTCTTCTTGCGCTACCTACAACGGGATTGTCTAACATATTCTCTTCAATGGGAAGGTTGTTAGGCTCCATAGCTTACCTTCCATACAATCTCTTTAAAAAATCTCTCATACAGTCTTTCACTTTGTCCGAATCCCATACCATTTCACAATCAGCATTCTTGATTCCGACTACTTCAGTGCTAGAACTTCCTTTCCTAATCTTCTTAACTTTTTTCCAAAATAATTTCTTATTTCCTTCAAAGTCGTTTTGCACTTTTTAATCTGCTTCTGCTTTGATTTTATCTTTGCTATCTTTGACTAGTATTTTGGCTCTTCTGTTTTTATACCTATAATCATTTTCTAATCTAGTGCTCCCCTCATCGCTGAAACCTTCACTATTTAAAATACTCAAGTACGCTTGCTTTTTGTCGTTGACAGCCACGCAGGTTTCATCATTCCACCAAGCATCTCCAGCCTTTGTTCCTATAGCCGGAATACCGCACACTTCAGATGCACTCTTGAAGATGCTGTCGCGTAGTATTATCCACGCACCCTCTATATTTTTATTATTCAATTCAGTCTTCCAGGCTTCTTCATGATGTTCTAAATATTTATTCATTTTTTCAAGATACACCAATTGTACTTCTGGTTTCTGCAATTTCTCTATTCTAACTCGCTTCTGCTTCGGCTTATTATTAGTTCTTCTTCTCCTCTACCCTTGACCTAGACTCTTTTTTTTAAACTAAGAGGTAGTGATCCGTTTCGCACTCAGAGCCTCTCATAACCATTGTATCCCTTACAAGCCCTCTCAATCTCTCATCCGCTATAATAAATTCAATCATACTGGGCTTTCGCCTCTACACCAAGTATACATGTGGATCATCTTATGTCTGAACCAAGTATTCGTAATAAACAAGATTTTTTTCTAAGCCTAAGCTAATCAATTTATCCCCGTTACCGTTCGTTTTTAGGTCTCCGAAATGGCCCAGTACCCTGTTGGTACCTTCGTGTTGCACACCAACCCAGCCATTCATATCTTCAAGTAGAATTATTCTTTCACCAAGATCGCAAGTCCCTAGTATATCATTCAAAGAGTCCCAGAAGGTATCTTTTACATTCCTCTTGTCACCACCAACTGGAGCGTAGCACGCTATAATAAATAGTCTTCTGATTCCCACTTTCATTCTAACCCATAGTAATCTAGGTAATACACATTCATACTTTTTGACATGCTGTTTTACTCTCTCATTCATAATCAGACCGACTCCTTGGGTACGATACGATTCATTATCTAATCCTGACCAAAGTTCGAGTCCGTTCTCTATGTTTCTTACTTGATATCCCTTCTTCTTTGTTTCCGGTACACACAAAATATCTAGCTTCCTGACGCGCATTGTATCCTACAATTCCTTTTCCTTAAGACCATTTACACCTCTAGCATTCCAAATATCTAACCTCTATTCATCGCCTGAAACTTTTCCGAGGACATGCCTTTCGTCAGTAGAAGCGTCAATCCTATCCGAAGATACATTATTATTTGCATTATTCATTGTTGAAAGTATACACCCAACTACAACTTGAAGCAAAAAATTTATTCCATAAGTATAAAATCGTATCCAAATTGAGCAGCTAAATCGTTATAAGGTGGAGTGTTCATTCATAACGTTAGTCCCACCAAACTTCGGTCATGCAAAAGAAAGTATGAAAACTTAGTTAAAGCTTCGTACTGTAGACTGAGGAGGGCACCAGTCTCCTGCAGTTTGGTCTCTAAGATGGTAAAAGACCATTCAATGCTCCAATATGTGACAAGAATACTCAACTTTGCATAAAAACTTAACAAACGAAACTTTTTTCGTTAAAACCCAAAAATATGATTTTAAAAAAAAAAGTTTATTTTCTACCAAATTATTGAATTTTTAAATAAATAATTTAATTTTCAACCAAATAGTTGAATTTTCTACCAAGATAGTTGAATTTATAACCAAAAATACGAATTCAACAAAAAAGTCCATTTTCAACCAAATAGTTCAATTTTTTACCAAATTGTTGAATTTTGATGCCAAAAAGATGAATATTTTACAACCAAATAGTTGAAGTTTTCACTAAAATGACGAATTTTCAAACAAACAAAAAAATTAATTTTTTTCAAAGTAGTTAAACTCTAAA
Organism: Melikaiella ostensackeni; assembly: GCA_032362435.1. Classification (NCBI taxonomy): domain Eukaryota; kingdom Metazoa; phylum Arthropoda; class Insecta; order Hymenoptera; family Cynipidae; genus Melikaiella; species Melikaiella ostensackeni. The sequence continues at coordinate 11,187,288 of JAUMHM010000083.1, forward strand.
CCAAGTATTTGTTTTTCAACTAAAAAAGATTAATTCTCAACAAAACATTGTTAGTTTCAACCAAATAGTTAAATTTTCAATAAAAAAAGTTCTTTTATCTAAGTAAAATAGGATAAATCAACCGAATGTTCCATATCTATTACTTAACAGTTATAGAACTATTATGTGGCACGGTAACGCATACGGTGGTTCAAAAAAACTTTTTTTTTAAGGTGAAACCCGAAGGGTTCATTACTCCCGCCATCTGTGGTACACTCTCCCTGCAATCTTATGCAAGATCGTGCAATTTCCAGCAATCCTTTCAAAATCCCATGCAATCTTGATGCAATTCTTTAGAATCCTTTGTAATCCCACGCAATCTTGACGCAATCTCATGCAATGCTTTGCAATTCCATGAAAGCCTTTGAAATCCCACGCAATCATTTAAAATCCCTTCTAAACCCATGCAATCATGATGCAATCCCATCCCTAATAGCACGGAACGTTCCAGGCCCGTTCCAGAAACGTGTTGTATGTCCGCCCCTTGGAAAAGTTCCGTTGGAACGTTCCACTGGGACCTGAAGAGGACTTATTGTTATTGTTATTTGTAACAACAAATATCTAGTAAACCGTAAGAGACAGGCAAAAATGGATGTCATTTTCGGGTTTTGAGTACCAAATATACTACACTACAATACGATATCCATATTATAAACTGATATCCGTTTTTACCTATCTCATACAACTTATGGGAAAGTTGTTAACAATAACCATAACGGAAAGTCCCATTGAGGTTCCAGTAGAACTTTCGTGGAACATTGCGTACTATTAGGGATGCAATCCTTTAGAATCATTCTAATCCCATGCAATCTCCATGCAATCCTTCAAAATCCAATGCCATCTCTTCAAATCCCTTGTAATCCCACGCAATCTTTTAAAATCCCATGCGATCTCTATGGAATCCCAAACAGTCCTTTGAAGTCTCATACAATCCTTAAAAATCCCCTGTAATCCCACGGAATCCTTTGACATCCTTTGTAATCCCATTCAATCTGGATGCAATCCTTTACAATCCAATGAAATCCTTTGGAATCCCTCGCAATCATTTAAAATTCCTTCTAAACCCATGCATTCTCGATGCAATCACATAATTAATAATAATAAAAAAATAATAGCACGGAACGTTCTAGGCCCGTTCCAGGAACGTCTAAAATGTCCGCCCCTTGGAAAAGTTCCGCTGGAACGTTCCACTGGGACCTGAAGGGGAATTGGGAACATTCCCAAAGGGCGGACATTTTACACGTTCCATGAATATTCCGTGCTATTAGGGATGCAATCCTTGAGAATCATTCTAATCCCATGCAATCTCCATGCAATCCCTTAAAATCCCATGCCATCCCTTCAAATCCCCTGTAATCCCACGCAATCCCTTAAAATCCCATGCCATCCCTTCAAATCCCCTGTAATCCCACGCAATCCTTTAAAATCCCATGCAATCTCCATGGAACCCCAAACAATTCTTTAAAGTCCCATGCATTCCTTAAAAATCCCTTGTAATACCTCGAAATCCTCCAACATCCTTTGTAATCCCATTCAATCTCGATGCAATCCTTTAAAATCCCATGCAATCTTGCAATCTTGCAATCTAGTGAACACCAAAAATCCGAGTAATTAACCCCTCGGTGTAAACGTTTCACGATTTTTTCAATATTTAGGTCAAATAATGAAATTCGACCCCTGGAAGAATTGGATTGGATGATTCTAAGTGCTGCCTCAAAAATTTTCAAGTTATAAACATGAAAAAAGTCTAAAAATGGTCTTCATCTTGAAATTAATTTTTTTATCCCTAACAACCAGCGTTGCCATTTACAGTAAAATTGTACTCAAAAAGTACAATCCGCGAAATTTGAGTACGTGAGTACGACAATCATAATTCCAGTATAATTAACTTTTTACTTTGTTTTTTCAAGTACATTTGACTACAATTGCACAATTCGTCTGGTTTCTGTACATTTGCAGGTTTTGCCATCAAAAGTCCTCCTTCCACCTCTTCATATTAAGTTGGGTCTCATGAAACAATTCGTGTAATCACTAGATAAAGATGGACAATGTTTTTAGTATATAATGTCTTGGTTTCCCCCATTGTCCAATGCTCAATTGAAAGAAGGGATATTTGATGGACCTCAAATTCGACAGCTATTAAAAGATGACGTTTTTGTTACTAACATGACTACAACTGAGAAAAGGACATGGCTCGATTTAAAAAATGTTGTTGTACAATTCCTGGGAAATCTTAAAAGTCTAGAGTGGGAATAAAGATTTCGAGAATGGTCGATAGTTTCAAAAAATTGAAGTGTTTAATGAGTTTGAAGCTCCATTTCATGGATTTTCATGTTGAATACTTCCCTGAAAATCTTGGAGACTACAGTGAAGAACAAGGTGAAAGCTTCCATCAAGATATTAAAGTGATGGAACAACGATATCAAGGAAGATGGGATGAAAATATGGTGGCGGACTACTGTTGGACGTTGAAAAGAGATTTACCTCAGGAAAAAAGTTCAAAAAGAAAAATGCCGCTGTCCTTTCATAAAACCATGGAAGACCAACACTAATTTGACTTACCTACCGGATTCAATTCCTGGAAGTACATTAATTCAGTTTTGTCCTGAAAAGTGTCGCTCAGGCAATTTCGTTTTGAGGTGACGTTTCGAATTTTGTAGTGTTATCACTGATTTGACTTCATTTTTGAATTCGGCGGCTTGAAATCCATAATAAAACCATTTTTTTCATCACATACTCAAAAATGAGGTATTTGAGGTTATGTGAAAAACTAATCGCGCAAGGTGTAACAAAATCTTAATAATGTAACCATTTATTTTTATTCAGATAATAACAATATGGTTGATTACCTTCGGCGTTGTTAAAGCTCAAATTGAACCTCTCACGATCAAAAGGGCATACGCCTAGATTCAGCCTGAGAAGTATTGTCCTAAAAGTCAATATTAAAAACCGTTGAAATTTCAATTTTGAAGTCTTACACTTGTTGAGAATTTCAAGGCGCATCTTCTTTTCCTTTTGCGAAAATTTGTAGATTTTGCAGTTTTTGAAATAATTGCTAAGAAGTAAATTTTCCAAAAACAAAAAATTTTATCCTTTTTACACTTAAAGTCGCGCTAACGTAGCCAATTTTCAAAAAATTTCATTTTAATTAATAACCCATCAAGTGTTTAACTCTCTTAAAACTACTAAGGAAAGGAAAACGTAAATATTTTAACAAACAAAAAAGTTGTTAAGTTTTTTTGCAACTTTGCAAAAATCATGAATTTCAACCTTCAAGCGCTTTGTTTATGGAGCAAATTTTAAGCGACGAAAAACTTCCAGTGAGAAAGTTATTGAATAATATTTGAGGAAGTTTTCTGGAAAGTTTTAGCATAATCGGATAAATGATTAGAAAATGATGAATGTTTCAAATTGCACGCGGCAATATTGACGCTGCCATATACATGTGCTTCCTCGGCTACGAACGTGCTGTTGCAGTGGACGATATGAAGGTCAAGTCGGATACCAAAACAGATAATAGCAACCGCTTGTAGTTCACTTCTAAAATATACTATAAATAAAGCAAGGAACCAGTAAATGGATTATTTCTTAGAATAGCTGCAAAATTATTATTATGAATCAATCTCACATCGCAGTTTACATCACAAACGAAGTTCCAGTAATCTAAAATATTTTGAAAATCCTTCATTAAATCTTGTAGAACTTTATAAATTGTTCGGAGAATATTATTTATAAAAAAGAAGGGCTAAATTCACGTTAAGTAAAACTGTTTGTAGTAATTATTTTAACCGTCACGTTGGCTTCACTTTTAAATTGCCTAGAACTGACATGTGTGACACAAATAAAAATTACACAGGGTTTTATTTTTTGATTTGATTGTCAATTTATTTGCAAAAAAAATAAAATATGTGTTTCCAGTTCGAAGACATTCCTTTCGCCAGAGGGATAGGAATTTCGGCACATATCTGTAAAAATTAAAGAGATTGGAACGAACTGAAACTGAAGTTGAATATATGGAAATTATTCGCAATACTCGTTCTTCTTCATTCACAATGGTCGAGAAATGTGAAGTCTTCTGCAGGATTTTCAAAAAAATTTCAAAGGCAGAATGCGAAGCCAAAGAACTTATGAATCAGCAAAGCGTTCGTTTTCAATAATTTTACTGATGGAAAAGTGGATGCTTATGGCAATTTCGGATTGCAAAACTCAACCTCTTTTTTCTTTAAGACTACGCTGGAAGAAAAACTTTCAAGAAGTCCTTCACCTCGAATTGGATTTAAAGCGGTCAAAGTAAAGGATCTGAGAAATCTCTATAATTATTATTTAAGCGGCAAAGGCAAAGAATTTTTGGAAAAGTATTTTTTTAAAGTAGCAACTTAAGGGTCCAAGTACCGGAGAAACTGAAGAGAGCGACGAAAATGATTGAAAGCAGTATTTAATGAAGTATCATTTTAATAATTTATTGTTCAAAATGGCTAATAAATAAATAATTTTAATGATAAAATGTTAAGGATTATTTTGCTATCCGACTTAACCTTTCGTTCGCTGCACCACGTTCGTAGCCGAGGAAGCACATGTATAGGGCAGCGTCAAGATTGCCGCTTGCAATTTAAAACATTCATAATTTTTCAATCATTAATCCGATTAAGCTGAATCTTTCAAGAAAACTCCCTTGAGCCTCAATCAACAACTTCCTCACTAGAAGTTTTCCGTTCCTTAGGATCCGCTCGATGTATCTCCTTTTGATCGTGAGACGTTCAATGAAAAATATTTTATTTAGCAGCAGATTTATTGAGGTCAATTCAATCAGAAATGAAATGAAATAAGTCTTTGAATAAAATATCATGAAACAATGGCGGAAAATTATAATTAGGCTCAGTCCTGACAAAATAAAACATTGGTAGAGGGGGTGTTTCGAAGCTGAAGGTAATCTTAAATCGAAACATGAAATATTGAATTGAACAATCACCAACATATTCAATATAATTTATAAATTCATTAAGTTAGCAACCGAAATCAACTATTTGAAATTATGCAAGAAATAACAAGGAATAACCAGAAATATTATCCCAACAAATTACTAAAGACTTACCTAGGGGTAGGCTTTTTTGTCTGGCGTTCCCGGAATTATTTAAAATTAATAAATCAAATAATTAACGTAGAAGAACAGGGATGGTCAAAATAATAAATGGAGAAGCGAGGAAAAATTAATATTACATAATAATTAAATTAATTAAATGATCAATAAATATTTTATTTATTGGGATCAAGGGAGGGGTCAGAATAATGATCAGGTAAAGGTCCACTGATTGTACCCAAACAAAATGATTAATCAAACAAAAGACAAAAATGGCAGAATACGCAAAAGAGACGACCTACAATCTAAGAGAATTTATCCTCCACTGAATTTACAAAACAATCTTCTCACCAAATAATCGTTGATTGAACACAGGAAACACAGGACAGGAATTATGGGATAATCCAAACAGATAAAATGAATTGATTCATAGCACGATTAAAGAATAACTTGAAAAATCTGTTGATGTATCTTTCTCGAAGACTGCTAATAAAAGAGGCAGAGTCCTCAAATTTTCTCAGCTTTACGAGGATCATTTGATAAAGTAATTTTTCTGCTAGATGGCGCCAAAATGAATTTTGTTTTATATGGCCGAAAAATAGCACTCTTCAAACAAACCTCTGCCAAACTTCAACCAATACTGACGCTGAGTTTGCGTTTGGCATACGTTTGAAAAGAGCATGTCAGTAGTTTTCGAAAAAATGGAGAAAGAAGAGTTCCATGAAGTTATCAAACATTTTTATTTAAAAAATTGGACATGCGCGCAGATCAAAGCCGAGTTAGGCGAAGCTCATGAGGAGACTGCTCCTTCCTAGAAAATCGTTTATTTTTTGATAAACGAATTTAAACGTGGCCGAACCATAACTAAAGATGAAGCGCACTCTGGACGTCCAATTGAGGTCACCACATCGGATATGGTGGAAAATATTCAATATATGGTTATGGAAGATCGCCGGATCAAGGTGCGTCAGATTTCTAAGGCTATAGACATCTCCACTGAACGAGTCTATAACATCCAACATGAAAAACTGGAGGTAAAGAAGTTGTGTACAAGATGGGTGCTACGATTGCTGACTCCCAAACAAAAGCGTGACCGAAGAGACGTTTCAGCGCAGTGTTTGGCAAAGTTTGATCGGAATCCGCAGAACTTTTTACGTCGATTCGTGACTGTGTATGAAGCCTGGTTTCACCACTATACACCCGAGACGAAGCAGCAGTCAAAGCAGTGGGTACTGTTTGGTGAAAGTGCGCCAAAGAAGGCGAGGACTGTTTTGTTAGCTAGGTAGGTGATGGCCACAGTATTTTGGGATTCCCAAGGAATTATCCTCATTGGTTGCTTAGAGAAGGAAAAAACTATTAAAAAAAGTACTGTGCATCATTATTGAACCGTTTGAAATTCGAGCTACTAAAAAAAATCGGCCACGATTGGCGCACGACAACGATGACAACGACCATCACGACAACGCACCAGCTCACACCTCCGCAATCACAATGGCAAAAATACACGAACTAGGCTTGGAATCGCTTCCTCATCCATCCTTTTTTTATCAGACTTGGCTCCGTGCGACTTCGTTCTGTTCCCTAACTTGAAGACCTGGCACAGTGGGATGAGATTCTTGTCCAATGAAGAAGCAATCGATGCCATATACTTAAAAAACAAATTTTTAGTTCCTTTTCTCCCAAATTAATCAATTAACTCGTATAAGATCTCTCTAACGACGAGTTTGTTCGATTTTTGTTTTACCGTCTTCTGTTTTCAACTTACTGATTTGGCTTCTAGCCTCTGATTGGTCACAGATTCAAATAGTTTTCGAAATTTAGCAGGGCCGTAGGTTGAAAGGGTCCCGTTGCTACTAAAAAGAAATTAATTTCAGAACTTTGGCACCGAGCTAAAGGAGTTTCTTCTAGCTTGCTGAAAGTACACAATAAAGCCTTCCAAGGAGATGAAAGAATTTTGAGTCCCAAAATCCAAAGTCCTCAGGTATGATTAATTGTATCCGTTCATGAAATATGAAGTTGGCAGCGGAGGGGGGAGGGAAGTTTGAATTAATCAGGAATATCTTAATTTTTAAAGATTCTTTTAATGGAGCGTCCATAAATTCCTTAAGTTACCAATGATATCTCATGAATGCAGCAACATTTACATAAATGAATAAAAAATGCGAACAGGATCAATAGTTAAATTAAGGGGTTATAAAATATAGATACAATCCAGGAACAACGTGCAGTCTTCGAGGTTATTGATGAATTGAATGAATTAACATAATCAAATTTATATGAATTTCGTAAGCTGCTAAGTTATTAAAATTTTACAACGTCAAAAAAATCCACTTTTGATAATTCCTCAATATTTAACAAATGGTGTTCCTCCAAAGTTAAGTGGAACACTTAAACAAAGATTCGTTTCAATTTGAGAATGTCATAAAATTATTAACTTTAACGCTTTAAAAAAAATATTTTATATTTTAATCAATGCGACTTTTTAATGCCATTTCTTGGTTTTTCGAAATTCGGTGAGCGTAAAACAAATATTTTCGGTAAGCCTAGTCCTTTCGATTTTCAAACAAACCAGTACTTTTTCATGATATTACAAAGAAATGACAAAATAGTTTTAATTTTTTCCACAGTGGTTTTTCCATCTTCTGCAACTGAAACTCAATGGAACATTTTAACAATCAAATTGAAAGTAAAAACGATTTGAATTTAAAGGAATAAATTGAAAATTGTTGCCAGAATTTATAAAAAAATTTTAAAATTTTCCTGAAAACGTCTTTTTTGGAATATTGAGAAAAATTTTATCCATATACTTTGAAATACTCTTCACATGTGAACTAGAAAAAAATTAAGAACGACGGTCATTCCATTTTATTTCGCCGAAGTCGGTTTCGACATAATTTCTAATAATTTGGATACTTAAATATAATAAACCTCAACGCTTTTTGAACTTATTTATGACATGCATTCATCAAATTACTTTATTTTTATTTAGAAATTTGATTTTCAAAATGCAAAGATGCGGATGAATAACTCGTAGGGAGAAAAATAAAAAAAGCCAGGATTTACAGCATATGTAAATCAGGTCTTTATTTTATCTCCCTTAAAATTTTGCGTTGGTTCCGAGCCTTTTTCTACCGAAATATCAATTTTCAGAAGAGTCCGAAATATTGCTATTTTAAGATTTAGTTAAATGAGGTAAAGACCAAGCTGAATTTGGTCAAATATTTCCAAATTCATATTTCCCGCAGTGGAATCACAAAAGCCACTATTTTGAAAATTGATATTTCAGTAAAAAAGGCTCGGAGCCAACGCGAAATTTCGAAGGAGATAAAATGAAGACCTGATTTACATATACTGTAAATCCGGAAATTTTTCATTTATCCCCCTACAGGGTGTCTACTCAAATCTTGGAAAAAAATCCCTGACAATTCCAATTTTTTTCTAGGTGATTCTAGATTTTCCCAAGCATAATTTTTCTTAATATGAAGCCATTCAAGTTACATAATACTTGACTAACCCAAATTTATTATCTACTTACGAATGGTTGAATTTTAAGTAATTAACATGAAAATTCAAAGCATGTATCCAATTTCGTGAGTTTATTATAAATTATATTTTTTCTGTCCACGTAAATATCTAAATGAGTGAAATAATAACTTCTTTGTTGAAAATTTATATTTTTGAAGTTAAAAATTCTACTGTTTTGTACAAAATTTGTATTTTGGCTTGAAAGTTCAACAGTTTGGTATAAAATTCAACTATTTGGTTAAAAATTGACTTTTTCAATGTAGAATCATATTTTTGGCTTGAAAACTCAACTTTCTTGTTGAATGTTCGTCTTTTTTGTTTAAAAATTTTCCTCCTTTGGTAGCACTAACATCTTTTTTGGTTCAAAATGCAACTGTTTGGTTAAAAAATAATCTGTTTTGAATGAGGAATTAACAATTTTGTCGAAAATTCAACTGCTTGGTCATAAATTTATTTCTATATTGTAAATTCATATTTTCGGGTTGAAGTTTCCACTCTCTTAATGGAAATTCGTCTTTCTGGTTTGAAAATTTATCTCTTTCGGTAGCAATTTCATATTTTTTGGATGAAAATGCAACTGTTTGATTGGAAATGATCTGTTTTGATTGAGGATTTAACAATTTATTGAAAATTTATATTTTTGGGTTGAAGATTGAACCCTTTTCTTGCAAATTCGTTTTTTTTTTGGTTCAAAAATGTATCTCTTTTGGTAGCACTTTCATCTTTTTAGGTTCAAAATGCAACTGTTCGGTTACAAAATAATTTGTTTTTATTGAGGATTTAACTATTCCGTTGAAAATTCAACTATTCGATTTAAAGTTAATTTTATCGTTGAAAATTTATATTTTCGAGTTCAAAATGCAACTGTATTGTAGAATATTCGTCTTTTTTGTTTCTCTGTTTTGATTGAGTATTTAACTATTTTGTGGAAAATTTATATTTTTGGGTTGAAGATTGAACCCTTTTCTTGAAAATTCGTCTTCTTGATTTGAAAATTTATCTCTTTTGGTAAAAATTTCATTTTTTTTTGGTTAGAAATGCAACTTCTTGGCAGAAAATTAACCTGTTTTGATTAAAGATCCAACTATTTTGGTTTAAAATTCAACTCTTTTAACTCTTTTCTTGAAAATAAGGTTTTTTATTGATTGATCATATTTTCGGGTTAAAAATTGAACTGTTTTAGAGAAAATTTGTCTTTTTGGTTTAAAAATTCATATTGTTTTGTAGAAATTTAATCTCTTTTGGTTGAAAATGCAACTTTTTGGCAGAAAATTAATCTATTCTTGTTAATGATCCAACTATTTTGGTATGAAATTCAACTTTTTTCTTGTAAATTAACTTTTTTGTTGAAAATTCATACTTTCGGGTTAAAACTTGAACTTTTTTGGAAAAATTCGTCTTTTTGGTTCAAAAATTCATCTCGCTTGGTAGAAATTTAATCTTTTTTGGTTGAAAATGCAACTTTTTGGTAGAAAATTAATCTGTTTTGGTTGAGGATTCAAACTATTTTGTTGAAAATTCAACTATTTGATTGAAAATTACATATTTTGTAAAAAAATCTTCTTTTTATTTGAATTTAACTGTTTTCGATAAAAAATTTGAATCGTTTTTGGTTGAAAATTGAACTATGTGGATAAAAACTTACGCATTTTCTTGAAAATTCGTCTTTTTTGGTGGAAAATTATTCATTTTAGTTAAAAAGGCAATTGTTTTGTTGATAATTAATCTGTCCTATTTGAGTATTTAACTGTTTTGTTGAAAATTCGTCCTTTTTTGGTTGGAAGTTCAACTACTTGGTTAAAAGTGGAACTATTTGGTCAAAAATTAATTTTTTCGGTTGAAGATTCATCTTTTTGGTTGAAAATTGAACTATTTTGTTGAAAATTCCTTTTTTTCTCGGATGAAAGATAATTTTTTCAGCTAAAAATTTAACTATTCCATTTTTGGTTGAAATATGATCTTTTTTAGTTGAAAATTCAAGTATGTGATTGAAAATTTATATATTTTCTTAAAAATTTGGCTTTCTGTAGAAAATTAATCGTTTTGGTTAGATTGGCAACTGTTTGCTTGATAATAATTCTATTTTAGTTGAGTATTCAACTATTCTGTTAAAAATTCGTCTTTTTGGTTGAAATCAACTGTTTTTTATTTAAAATTGAATTCTTTTTGGCTGAAATATCAACTATTATATTTTTCGCTGAAACTTCATCATTTAATTTGAAAATTTATACATTTTCCGGTTCAAAATTCAACTTTTCTGTTGAAAATTCGTCTTTTTGGTTAGGAAATTTATTTCTTTTAGTAGAAATTTCATCTTTTTTCGTTGAAACTGCAGCTGTTTGGTTGAAAAATAATCTTTTTTGGTTGATGATTCAACTATTATGTTGTCAATTCATCTTTTTCGGTAGAAAATTAATCTTATGTTTCATTTAGTTAATTACTGTGTTTAATTTAGGAAGTTTTGAAGAATGGTCACAAAATATTCTTAAATATTTTATTATCACCATATAATGAGTAAATAAATTAATAATACTAAAAACATAATTATTTTTTTCTTAAATTTGTTCCTAAATTACATGAATTTGAATAATAATTGAAACAAATTTTTTTTATCTTCATAGTCAAAATTCAGTGCATATTTAACATATTAATTCTTTAAATAAAAGATATTTTCCTTAGAATACTGAAAGTGATACAAAGAAGTTTGATTTAAAGCAGTATAAATCCAGTACTATAAAAGCTACTTTCACAAATAAACAATCACTGTTATTCAATTTTCTATTACAAATTGGAAAAAAATTTAGCAAGCCCGAAAAAATTCCCTGACTTAAGAAAAAGTTCCCTGACATTTCCATGTTGTTCCAGGTAAATATAAAAATTCCCTGACGATTCCACGTTTTCCAGGTTTTCCAGGTGAGTAGACACCTTGGTAATACTCCCTTCATCAGCCTTAGTAATCAGTAATTCCGGATGACTTTAAAAAAAAAAAATTATTTCAAAAAATCCCTCAATTAATTCTTCTTCTATTAAGCTTTGTGGAACCCCATTATTCAAAAAATCGTTTGAAAAACCCATAAATTTGGCTCTGAATTCTTCTACTTTGTTATCTGGTAATTTTGATACATTAGCTTCAATGTCTTTAATGATTTCAAGGAATTTAATATTTGTTACTAAAGCCCTCACCCAACCTTAAAATAGAGTCAAGTGAATATTCAGAGTCAATTTATGTACATCACCTTGTGTATTGAAAAAAATCTTTTTTTTTTTTAAATTCAAAAACTCTTGGCGACCCTTTTGTGTAAACTTGGGCGTACTTGCGGTGTAAAATGTAATTAGCACCTTTAGAGCTTCGGTGGGATCAAAAGACCAACCTGTCCCACCAGATTCTGGCTCAATGCCGGTATTCCGAAGAATCTTCTTCTATACGTCAAGTCCATGAAAGAGAATCTCCTAAAGGAAGGTCCCTTAGCCCTGAATCTGGATAATAGAAATTCCGCACTCCGGGTTCCAAATCTCTATATATAAAATATATGCATGCCTTGTCGGTAACCTTATTGGCCAAGTGGGAATTGTAGTCCGAACAAAAGATACAAATGTTCCTCTCTTTCTTTCGTGCTCAGCACCCTTGACAAATTGCTTCTCTCCTGGACTTTTCTCAATTCTATTTTTTGCATCTACTATTTCTCCACTATTTTTCATTTCTTGCTGCTGTTTCTTGACTGGAATTGTCAGTGATGGGAAGTAACTAGTTCCTTTTAACTAGTTACTGTAAGTAGTCAAAATAAAAAATCAATTCAATTTCCGTAGAAATGTTAGGAAATTTTTTTATTCTCTTTAAACCTATCAAAATTGTTCCTAAATTTTATTCTTTAAATCCTGCAAAATAAAAAAAGTAACTTTCAATTTTTAACATTCTTTTTCGATAATTTGGAAAGAAATTTCGAATGTTTCATTTTTTTCAATTTTATCTTTTGAAATGCATTAATCAAAATAAAACATCATTTCAATTTCTGTAGAAATGTTGGGAACATTTTTTTATTCTCTTCAAACCTATCAAAATTCTCAAAAAGCATGCAAATTTTATTTCGAAATCTAAAAAAATATATTATTTGCTTAGAATGCTTTAAAATATTTCAAAACTATAAATAATTTTTCAATTTTCTTCAAAACTTCTAAATATCTTATAGAATGATTCGAATTGTTCCTAAAGTTTTTTAAAAAATCCTCCAAAATGAAAAAGTGCCTTTAAATTTTCTAGATTCTTTTTTGACAGTTTGGAAAATCTTTTCAAATGTTTAATTTTTTTCATTCTTATCTTAAACTGCTTGAAATGTCTAAAGTTACAAGTGAAAGCTATGTTTATGTTCAAGATGAAAAGTTAATCATTTTTCACCAGTAAATAAATTAATAATTGTTAAAACAAAAATATTTCGTAAGGAATGCTGATGTTCGTTATTGGCTTTAGGGTCAGGTGCAATTGAATACAAATTAAATTGTTTCAAACGTGTCGGCACACAATGGTGGCCCTCCTCAGTGGATTTTATTAAATCTAATGAGAACTTATAAAAAGCTTTGGCATAGCGAAGAGATAGATTTCTTCGAGAAGAGAAGATAATGTTTGCATGGAACAGTGACCATTTAAAGTTCTTTCCTCTTCTTGAAGAAGTCTATCTCTTCGCTATGCCAAAGATTTTTTATATGTTCTCATAAGATTTAATGAAATCCACTGAGGAGAGCCACCATTGTGTGCCGAACCGTTTGACACAATTTGATTTGTATTCAATTTAACCTGACCCTGAAGCCAATAACGAACATCAACATTCCTTACGAATTTTACTATTAAGGGCCAATAAAATTCCCCCACCGATAGTTACAAAAATATTTCCAACACCCATCGAATGTGTAGTCATTGCCATTTTTTGCTGCAATTTCTATTGGGGACACTCAGTCTATACTGCAAATTCATAGGTACTCCAGCTTAATTGATGAATAAATAATTCTTGAAACAGATATATATGTTATACTTAATTATTAAATGTTTGGTATTATTTTAAAACTTTCTGAGCAAATTATATATTTTTTCAGATTTCGAAATACAATTTGCATGCTTTTTGACAATTTTAATAGGTTTGAAGAGAATAAAAAAATTTTCCTAACATTTCTGCGGGAATTGAAATGACTTTTTATTTTGACTAATGCATTTCAAAAGATAGAATGTAAAAATGAAACATTCGAAAACATTTTGAAGAGAATAAGAAAATTTTGTGCAGATTCATAGGGAAATTTGTTGATTTTGAAAATTGTTTTCCATCGAAAATATTCTTAATTGGGTCAGTATTGGCAATTGGGTTTCCATTTTTAAAGGACCCGCCCTATAAATGTATCTTGAAGACGTTGAGACGGCCCTGCCTCATTCAGTCACATATGTGCCGAGCATTTCGCTTGCTTCTGGAATTTCTATTGTCATAGAAAGGGTACTTTCTTTGCTGCCACTTGTCCAGCTGTGCTGGTCACATGCCCACACTGATTAAAGACAGAAATATTCAAGATGATATCTCTTGCGTAAGAATGAATTTATCATAAATTTAATTACTGCACTGCACTCGCATGACAAAATTGCACATTTGGAGCCATTAAACGGCTTCCTATCTCCATTCGTTCTCAAGATCAAGTTTTTATAAATAAATCACCGTAAAAAGTATACTATTGCATATTTCTGTATTTTTCAAAAGCATTGCATTCAGGAATGTTCGGAGAATGTCTGTGAATTTTTTCAGATTTCTCCAAAGATCGTCCTCCTTCTGGGAACAGGTCAAAGTGGACCCTTGAAAAAGAAGGCCGAAAACCCCTGTTTTTTGGGACGTTTTGCCCTCTAACCATTGAAAAAAAATTTTTGGGATAAAAGTGAACACATCGTTGAATTCGGAAAACCTCAAACTTTCAGACGCTCTTTTAAGACATTTCGGAGATTTTTTTTGGGCGAGTTGCAATTAAAAGAAGTGAGGGGTCTCGAAATTTGGTCCCGACTTTAGTAGGACAAGACTTAGCCCAAGTTTGAGTTCGATCAGTGAATGTAATTTCTCAGGTTGGGCACACTTGAAGAAAAGCGCCTCATATATACAACGTTCCATATAAAGCGTTAGAAGACAAAACTGTCAAAATAACTCTTAAATCACAAAACCTTACACTAAAAAGTCTTACAGCCGCTTTGGTATGTTTAAAATAGGCTTTTCAAAAAAACCGGTAGAAAAATAATTGTCGGAACCTGTAAATTTTGTTTACTGGTACCGACAATATTGGTAAATGTATTTAATAAAACGTTATATGAATTTTCAAAAAACGAAAATGAATTGGATATTCACAATCAGTGCCAAAACTTGTACAAATTCGAAAAAATGAAAATGCCTGAAAAAATATAATCCAATCGTATGTAACCTTGCACTCCCTAATCGAGTTCAAAGGCTAAACTCTAAATATCCTCATTGCTTTCGTGCTTGCAAAAAATATTTATGATAATACTAGCATAATAGTCCGGCGGATAGTGACCATTTTTTGATTGAATTGTGCAAATCGTATCATAAGTAATTTTATTTTTTTTTAGGTATATGAACCGTTTTTGCAAGATACGAAAAAATGTTTACAAGAAAAATTGTTCATCTTAAAAAGATCTATAGATTTTTTCCAGACTATTCTTCAATAACACGCATATTTTTCGTTCAAATCGTGAAGAATGTTATTAAAAATAAAGAAATTCCATTTTCTTTCCAAACTATGCAAGATGCGACGAAATGTTGCCAGAAGAAATAGTTCATCTCAAAAAGATCTAGAAATATTCTTCACATCATTCTCTAATAAGATGCGTAGTTTGACGCATCCACTTGTGACACGAAATACATAATTGGTTACTTTTTCCACAGGACTATCATTTTTTATAATTGACTCAATGATATTGCCTAATTTCACAGAAAAAGTTTTTAAGATACACTTTTCCACATAACTGACTTAAGACTCTTAGTATACCTAGACTTGTTGATATTTCCAATAAGAATTCATTGATTCCATAACAATGTTAGTCCTTTTTTATTTATTTTCAAACAAAAAACAAAAACAATTTATATGGTATTCATGAATTCGTATCGAAAATATCCACAAGTTTAGGTACACTGAAAGCCATAATTACTAGATGAAAAAGTAAACTATGTGGAAAGATGTATATAAGAAATTTTTTCTATAAAATTACACTACACTATTAAATTTATCATAAAAAATTAGGCTAATATTGTTTTTAACATTCTTTCGTAAGCTTGGAAGCAACGAAGATATTTGAAGGGTGGCAGTGCAGAACGAGATAACCAACAAAATTCGAATTTTTCAAAAGACTAATAAAACGTTTCGAAAAATCGAAATTACTATTTAATATAAAACAAAACTACACTCTCGAGCTGAAGTGGTGCTGAATTAAGGCTAAAAAGGTTTGCTTCAAAAAAAGTTTTCCAGTTTAGAGGAAATGGATGTAAAAGTTGATAAGCTGAAAGTGACACTAACCTAAAAATTGTGACAGGATCGGCTGTGGATTGCGATAAAAAACAAACTCCCAGAATATTACGTTTCTGAATACAGGTGAACAAAGTTTGATGTAAAAAAGTCAGCCAATTTCGAGAAAATCAACCGAAAATTTTGAGATTAAAATTTCATGAGTTTTCGAAATCGGCTTTAGATTGGAATTAAAAATCGAATTCTCAATTTTTTACAAAAAGAAAAACTTCCTCCCGAGATATGGGGATGTTTAATAAGAATAAAAAAAGTTTAATCCAAAAAAATTATTTAATTCCCAGAAAATAAAAATTGAAGATCGCAATATCACTATATAAGAGGCATTTTTTTGGCTCAAAATCCGAAAAAAATGAGAAAAAGTATTTTTTTTATCGAATAATAATAATTTCATTAAAAATTAATCCCAGAGGGTTGAGAAAAACTATCACTACTTTAAAATTGTAAATAGGTAAATTTTAAACTGAAACTTGAAAAATTTTCTAAAATTATCACATGCATCAAAAAATGAGGTATTGAAAAAATTCTTTTACCACTGTATTTATTTTTTTAAGAATTTTTAATGCAATAAATCCATTTTCGATAAAAATGATGGTCATATAGTTTTGTACTGCCACCCTTTATTTAGAGTTTAACATTTGACCTCGATGAGGAAGTTCAACGTTTCTTCCGAATGGGTTACATTTTTTTAGAGATTTTCTTTTTTTCGAAATAAAATTTCCGAAAGCACATTGCATTTATTTCAGCTTTCCGATTTTTGGACCAGCCTAGTAAATAAAAGAATCTTCAGTTTCCTATTTCAACACCGCAATTCAGAGGGCTGAAAAACGATTCGAACTTCAAGCGTAGTCAATGGGTTTTTGTTTGCTGGGGATGCACGATGATACAATAACTCCTGGCTTCCCACTCCATTTTGCTTATTTTTGGTTTGTTATATCCCGTCGTCCCCATTTAATATCCTTGTTGACAAAATATCAGAATTATATTTTCCCAATGCGCTTACGTTTCCGAGGATCGTAAAGAGGCTCATTGTTTCTAGTTTTTTAAAATCATATCGCTTTCAAACAAAATGTGGTTGAAAATCTAGACTTTTTTTGGAACGATTTTTTATAAATTGATATTTTCTTGCTCATATGAATCGTACTTCATGTTGAAATTATATCAATGGGTCAAACCACCCTAAAGTCGACTTAACACGTAAACAAGACTATTCATCAATCGACAACATGGAATTCTAAAAGGACAATGTACGAGTATGAACATTCAAATTAAACCTTACATTTCAACAAAACTTTCAGAAGGAAGTGAATTCGATTAGAAAGTTTTTATTTATCAATTATTATTTAAGGAAAAAGAAACCTCCACAGATTTCGTCTATATACAAAATAAGTCAAACTTTGAATTTGATATTTTTTATAGTAATACAAATCTGATTACAAATTTTAAGATTAGCGATTATTTACTTTTTCACAAATGTTATACTTTCTTTTAAATCTTGTTTGGTGCAGTTTTTGTTGTGATAATTTGTGCAATGGATCAAATTTACTAGTATTCGAACAAGATTTATGCCCATTTTCACACGAACACGATATATTTTTCGTTGTGCAGAATAATTTTTGTAACAATTTTTGTATTCATGAGAAAAGCAGCTCACAGTATTTTATTATAAACCGAACGAAAAATTGTTTCCCGTAATAATCACTCTGTTTTACAGATTAACAATACCTTTCACAACGTTCAAAAAGTAGAAAATGTATGAAATTATAAAATTCATTGTTTTGTAATATGTCTTACTTATACGCGAGGTTAGGATTAAATTTGGTTGTGTTATAAGTGACAATAAGCAGATTATTCAACGTTGTCGTAAGTTTTAGTAGATTTATTTGCTTTAAAATTATCAGGAAACTTGTGAATCATTACTTTTTCTGTAAATTTTTCCTTCTTAGCACTTATTTTTACTTTTTTTATCAATGAGCGACTTAGCCCCACATTGTGGGGTGAAGTCACTCACACTTCAAGGGATGATAAATAGTTGTTTATGAATTAAATTTATTTTTGTGCTTTATATCACGAAAGAAAGATAGATAGAGATTATATATTTGAAACATTAATACTAACATTTTTGATTACCAAAGCTTAATGCTTCTCTTCAAATATTTGAGATTTTTACATTATCTTAATCATAGTAAGTCCTTCAAGTGAATAAAGCTAGTATTGTTCTATTCTACGTATTGTTTCTGTTAAATGATAAAGAACCTATAGGTCCACACTATGTACGGGGTGGCCAGTGACCGGGAAAACTGGGAAAATCGGGAATTAGCCTGGAATTTGAAGCACCGGGAAAAGGCAGAGAAGTAGCCGGGAATTTTTTTAATTTGTTTTCATTTTTGTAATAAATACCACCTCGCTCTTTGAAAAAAATGTGTTTGGAATTGAGCTCAGTGTTATCAACCATTTCCGTTGAAATATCGTAGGTCATTTCACATTTAAGACTTTGAAGTTGACATTTCATTCGAAAATAAATGTTCCTTTTATACTATTATTTAAGATGTTTAAAGTTTGTGTTGATGGATCGTTCGAACTCTAAAGTTTCTTTTATATTCAAAAACGAAAACTTCCTTTTTAGATATTGAACATAGTAATTATATAGGTAACCTACATTCATATAACTAATTATTAATAATTGTCATTATATAGTTATAATTTAGGGATACTCTAAATGTTTCGCAAATAAATTTGGAAGTTGGAAGTTGAAGAGTGCCATAAAAGCTCACGTGATATATATTTTGTTTTCAAATATGAAATTTACCCACTTCCGGTCATTTCGGGGACATATAAGCATAATTTTACCGAATACGGCACAGATCGAAGTATGATTTCCTATAGAAAATCCAAAATCTATATTTGAGTTCCTGGGCCATAAAAACTCGAATATCTCATAATCTACGATCGACAAAATGGGCCCTTTTCTTGCGGAACGTCACAAAGTTGAATTTTTCGTAAAACATTCGAGTTTTTGAACTGGTGGGGCCTTAGTCAGCATAAACCATATGAACTTTGTGAAGATGGCGCTGTAATATATAATGTAGTCCCATTTTTAGAAGTTTGTATTCATTAAATTATGTATACTTTAGTGAACATGCGAATGGCTGCCCGAATTACACGTAGAAGCAAACTAACATTTATTTTCACCCGAAACATCCGAGTGTTTAACACTTATCAACACGTGCTTTCATTGAAAATAATACAACCGGAATTTTTATTAAATAAAGTGTAAGTGATAGTTTTGTTAAATTCCATTTAATATATATACTAAATAGAGTGTGTGAATATTACCAACAAATTTCAAGTAATTCATTTTTTCACCTCTCACAATAATGTTATTTTGTATAAAATGAAGAAAAAATTGTTTTAATATGTGAAATATAAGGGAAACTGGTAAATTTGTACTACGTTACACTGTTAAAAATTTCTATTGTAATCTCACAATAAATGCATTGGAAGTTTATTACCAAAACGTAATGTAATTTTACAATACACGTTTTGTACACGGAATTACGAGAAAAATGAATCAGTATGACGTATGGGTGAACAATACCCAAAAACGCATTCTAAAGGTGAAAATTTCCTACATGATAAATTGTTATTAGGTTAGGTATGTAACTTTTTTAATTTCATAATGATTTGTCTACTAACGAAGATTCTTGATAAAATTAGCATATTAAGCAAATGGTATTTCACGATATTTTTATTCAAGTTACTTCAGTGATAAGTCATAAAATGTTTAAACTATATTTGAATAAAAATATATTTGGAAATTACAATACTTGTATCGTAACTTTACAATGAATCTATTGCAAATTTTGCGTTACAACACGTTGCTCGCAATTTTGCGTTACAATTTGTATTGTAAAGTATTGCAAAATCACAAACATTTTTAACAGTCTAGCGAAAGTCAGTGGAAAATAATGAAAATGATAAATTGTCATAGTTGAGGGCAAATGTTCAACATTCAGATGTTGTGTGAAACAAATATATGCAAAAAACGATTTTCAAATAACAAAATATAATCAATTGGAATTATTAATCCAAGCTTCGTATGTATTCAAGAATTCTTATTCATTTTGTTGTTTGCAAATCGTTTTTCACATATATTTATATCATGTCTGAATGTTGAGCGTACCGAAAAACTGAAACAAGACATAACGGAAGAATTGACAAGAGGTGGCACGAATTTGAAAGCATCTATAGATTTGCAAGAGCCCCACATTACTGTGATGATGTTGAGAATTGCTTCTCTGTTCTGAACATTATTATACAATAGATTATTGTAGATAATATGTGTGGCTTTCAGCACCATAAATTCAAGCGAAAGCTTCGCTGAGTCTTCTTCATAATGCACCACACTGAGTCGTCGAACGTATAAGCCAGACAAGGTACTAAACTACAAGTTTTCCACTTCATAGGAACCATAAATTACTTATCATAATATGCGGTTCATTACTCTTACACAACAAGATGTTGCACGTCATCCTTCCGCAAATCTATCGATTTTATAAGTTTTTGACGAGATGTCACTAACTCTTAAACAAGGATTCTATCTATCAACTTGACAAGAAACAATCTTGAGAGAATGCCACATAATTCTTCGCCAATAAAGTCGATTCAAAACTAAAAATTGATTCATTGGGCTCTTGTGCATGTGTGAACATGATCATATCAAATCGTTGAGTCACAGTTAATCCTGAGATATCAAAAATGCTGCAGTTCAAATCAATCTTCTACTCAATATCAAAATGGTCCAATCTAGTGGATGAAAAAATTTAATAGCCCAACTTCATGATCCTAGCAACCAAAAGTAGCGTTGATTTTATTTTTTTTGCAAACAGACGGAAAGAAAAAATTTATTTGGAAACATAGAGTGCTATAAGGAGTCATCCACAAATTACGTAAGACGATTCGGTCAAGGGGGGGTTTGGTAAGATCTTACTGTTCCTGAAGAAAGGGGGGGGGGGTAATTAAGAGATCTTACACAAGAAAAATTGTTACTAAAAAAATAATAAGTTCGGAGATATTACAATTTAGAGGAAGGTCCTTTAGAAATTCGATCTGTTAGATCAAAAGTGAATTTTTTCTTGAAGAAAATACGAAAGTTATTGCGTTATAAGTTTCTTAATAATGTTAAAAAATTATACTTTGTACGCTTTGAATCTACTTTTAACTTAAAGTATTTCATTTCCAGCAAAATAGATGAATTTTCTTCTAAATAGATGAATTTTCAACTAAAAAGATGAATTTTCAAAAAAAAAATGTAATAGTTGATATTTCGAACAAAAAAGATATCAATTTTAAATCATAAAAAGTTAAATCCAACCTAAAGAGACGAATGTTTAACAAAATAGTTAAATCCGCAGAATAATAACAGTAATAATAATCTAAAACAGAATAATATTCAACCAAGCAGCTGCATTTTTGATCAAAGAGTATAAATTCTTAACGGAAAATATAATAGTTGATATTTCAAAAAAAAAAATTTATTTTGAATCTTAAATGACTGAATTTAACCGAGGAAGACAAATGTTTTACAAAACAGTTGAATCTGCAACTAAAACAGATAAATTTACAAACAAAAAGGACAGGTTTCAACAAAATGATTTAATTTTAAATCAAATAATTCAAATGTGCAAACGTGAAAGATAGTTTTTTAACCAAAAACATTAATTTTCGACTAAAAGAGATGAATTTTCAACTAAGTATTTACATTTTTAACGGAAAAAATGAATTTTCAACAAAATATTTAAATTTTTAACAAAGATGATGAATCTTCAACAAAAAATTGAGTTTATAACAAAGTTTTAATACTTCCAACCAACTATTTGATTTTCCAACCAAAAGAGAGGAACTCTCAAATCAAAAATGCAATAGCTGCTATTTGAAACAGAAAATATTATAATTTTGAATTATAAAGAGTAAAATTCAACCAAAAGAGACGCATTTTCACAAAATAGTTGCATCCTCAACTAAAGCAAATTAATATTCAACCAAGCAATTGCATTTTTAACCAAAAAGTAGAACTTTCAAACAAGATCAACTTTATACCAGAAAAGACGAATTTTCAACAAAGTGCATGAAGTTTCAACTAGAAAAGATCAGTTTTCGATTGAAAATATTAATTTTTAACAAAGAAGATAATCTTCTACCAAAAAGACGAATTTTCAACAAAATACATTAAATTTCAACCAAAAAAAAAACGAATTTTCAACAAATATTTTTTAAACAAATATTAGTTGATATTTCAACTAAAAACGATTTCAATTAAAAATCAAAAACAGTTGAGTTTAACAAAAAATTCGAATTCTCAACAAGAAAATTGAATCCGCAATCGAAACAGATTAATTTTCTACGAAAGAGATGAATTTGCAAAATAAAAAGGCGAATTTTCAACAAAATAGTTGAATTTTACATCAAAGAAAATTCTTTAGTTAAGAAAGAAAAAACATTTCAATCCAATTGTCAGATTTTCGAGCTCGGTAGACAAATCAAAAAAAAGCTTTTGAATTTTCAACCAAAAATGGTGATGTTTCAATAAATGGTTGACAGTCACGCCAAAAAAAATTTTCAGTTAAGAAAGAATTTTCAAGCCAAAAAAACGAATTTTTAAACAAAACAGTTGAATTTTCAATCAAATAATAAAATATTCAACAAAAAAAGATGAATTCTTAACCAAAAATATAATAGTAGTCTTTTTAACCAAAAAGAATGAGCTTTCGAACAAATATAGTTGGATTTTCGTATTGAATTCTATTAAATTCACTTCGCATTTAAGTTAGAACTTGAATGAATTATAATTTTGATACCAATTCTGGATCGTTTTAATCAACTCTGAAGAAACAAAAAATAAGATCTGCTGCTCAACGGAAAAATCTAGTAAGTGACATTTGCCGTAGTTACTATTTTCAGACATTTCCGCATGGGAAAGTAACCTCTATGGCAAATGTCACTTACTAGGGTTTTCCGTTGGACAGCAGAAATATGTTGCAGGTAAATTTTGGAACGGTAAAAATCGAAGGTATTTAGGCCAAAGATTTGAAATTTTTGGACGCGTATGATAATACCCCAAACTCTATTTTCCCTAATATTTGTGTGACGTAGGTGTTAAATCATCTACCGCGGTATTTAATTAAAAATGACTGACAGGGAGGCATTCACCTTCAAATGCACTCATATGCACCACAAAAAATTTTTGTAAATTTTGAAAAATGTCCACAATACGGAGATTTTAACACTTTTCGAAGTGATGACCACTAAAAATTAATTTTTTATAACCTGCGGCAATGACGGACATTTTCTATAGGATTTCAAATGCGCTCATATGCGCCATCAAAATTTTCTGCAAATCTAGAAAGTTACCCAAGATATGAAGGTCATAACACTTTTCACAGTGATTAGTTAATTTTTAGTGAAATTAATTTTTAGTGGTCATCACTTTGAAAAGTGTTATGACCGTCATATCTAGGGCAATTTTTAAGATATGCAGAAAATTTTTGTGGCGCATATGAGCGCATTTGAAATCCTATACGAAAAGTCCGTCGTTGCTGCAGATT
>JAUMHM010000083.1:11243180-11254955 GCA_032362435.1 Melikaiella ostensackeni
TTTAAAGTAGGATTTTAAGGGGTTCTGAGAGAATCGAGAAGATTTCCGCCAAATTCAAGAATTAGAATGAATTTTAAAAATATTTCGAACATTTCAAGGGATTTCGTAATATTTTTAAATATTTTCCGGAACTTCAAGGATTTTAACCGATTTTTAGAAATTTGAAGAGATTTTCACGGATTATGAAGAATGGTAAGGGATTTTTATGGGATTCTGAAGATCTAAAGTGATTTCAACAAATTTTACGGAATCTCAAAGAATTTCAAGGGATTTCCACAGTTTTCAAAGGATTCAAATAGACAAGGAATTTTACGATATTTCAAAGGACTACAAAGTATGTCAAAAAATTACAATTTTTTACGGAATCTAACTAGATTTTTGAAGCTTTGTAGAAGTTTCATGAGATCTCATACGATTCCAAAGGATCACGAGAGATTTTACAGATTTTATATTATTTTAAGAGATTTCAAGAGTTTGAAGAAATTACCTAGTACATTTTTAGAAAGGATCATAATTTTTTTCACGAATTTCAAAGGATTTTGAGATATTTTAAGAGATTTGAAGGGGTTTCGATGATTTCACTGGATTTCAAAGGATTTTAAGAGATTTCAAAGTATATCCACGTATTTTGTAATATTTCAAAAGATTTGCCGAAATTTTAGAGGATTTCCGAATATCATAAAGGATTTTAATCGATTTCGAGGAATTATCATGGTTTTTATTAGATTTTAATGCATTTTGAAATAGGGTTTTAAGGGATTTTAAGAGATCAGTAAAAATTTCCGCCAATTTAAAAGATTTTGATGAATTTTAAGGGTATTTTAAAGATTTTAAGGGATCTCGTAATATTTCAAAATATTTAAAAAGGATATTAGCCGATTTTTAGAGATTTTAAGGGATTCCTACGGATCATAAAAGATTTTAAGGGATTTTTATGGGATTTTGAAGATTTCCAGAAATTTCAAGAATTCAAAGGGATTTCCAGATAGCTCAATCGCTTCTAAGGGATTTCAAGATATTATGTACGGTAAGTTATTGTTCTTTTTTTGAATGGTTCCTTTTTTAAGTTTTTGAACAGTACCTATTAATATCGTTATTGCTTGTCAAATTCTTGTTACATTTATTGAAAGATATTTCATCTAAAGTCATAATTTTATATAACTATAAGTGTTCTTGCAAGAAGAGAAGAAATTTCGTCGAAAAAGATCACCCTAGATGTGTGTGTTATGTTAAGATCACGATGATCACGACTTTAACCAATTCATTCCGATTGTCGGTGATTGATTTTTGAGGCTCAAACATCCAAAACTAATTAAATAGCTACTAGATATTGAATATTGAAAAAAATACTCTATCAGGAACTTAATAAATGTACACAAATCATAAGAACATGGATGTCAATAATAATAGTCAGTATAACTCCTTAAAAACTTCCTCCTGTACGGCGTCGTGCACTAAGAGATGTATGCGTTGTTCACTGGACTTAAAGGTACGATAACAAAACTACAAATACATGTATCTAATTGATTTTAAAAGTAATATTTATATTTAATTAATATATATTATTGTGTACAATAATGTAACCTTTGAAAGCATTGCGAGGTAAGAAATACCTTTTCTTCTAAGTTTCATAGGTCTTTCAAATGATCAAGATCACTAATTTTTACAGTGGCAACTAGTCATTTTGTAGGTGGCAATGAAAAACATTATTTATGAAAATAAATTCACAAATTTCGTACTGAATGAAGACTCAAATGCAACTTGCATATATAATAGAATAATGACCCACGTACAAGTATCTATTTCAAATGTTCATAAATTTAATAGATACATTTTTATATCTAAGGTATCGTTCACTGGGAGGGTGTCGGCAATACCCCTGTTTACCCTAGTTGTTTCTGTATCTTTCAAATAGAAAAGCAAATTTTGATTCAATTAAACTACAATATTAATTTTCGATTGGAGTTATTGTTTGTTGATGTTTATTTTTCAAAATTATAATAGCTTGCTGCATAGGTGCTTCTAAAAATCTGTAATTAGTTTGGGAATATGAAAAATTTCATCTCTTCAATAAAAACGAGAGTCATTAAAGCAATTTTTTCACCTTTTCTTAGAAATATTCGAAAATGTATTAGTCAAAGAGTAAATATCATGGGCACATGGAATTGTCGAAGATAATACCAAAATCTCAAGGCTGCTCCTACTTTCATAGTTACAAGAAACCCAAGAAACTTTACAAAATAAAGTTTGCTTTTTGAACTGAACATCAGCGATTAAAGTTTTATAACTTTAAGTGGATTAAGGGTTGAGCCAGCAATATATCTCGAAGATTTCTTTCGGGAGGGCGGTGGAGCATATATACCCAGTATCACGATTTGGTCAGATCTGGGCCAAAGTTTAAAAGGTGGCTTAATATAAGTGCATATTCCAGAAAAATTGTACAAGATTGTAGAAAGCAGATTTTTCCTTGAGAAAAAAACTATCAAACTCGCAAGCTTGTCACGTTTCTTATAGGGAAAGATCTAATACTTCCTGAAAAACCCCTGGCAGCAAAACAGCTTAATCCGTCACTGTTTCTTGTACCTTGCACATGTGAATTGGAAATTTCCTCGTACGAAACGAGTTTTGGCGACGAGGAAGGCGTTTTATGACCCAGAGGACTATGATGGAGTAGACGGTTCACAGGTTGGAGTTCCAAGGCGTAGTACTGGTTGCAGTAGGAGGATTTGGAGCTCTGCCACGTCGGGAGCACCCTCTTGCTTGAGAGCTCTACTATGATCATTGATACCACACTACAGGCCTCGCGGTTGGTACTTGTGTAGTGAAGCAGGCCAGAAAGGCACGTCCTTGGGAAAAGGGAAAACAGGTGGAAAGGGTGCAGCAGAGTTGATATTGATAATCCTCTAGCACCTCCATCCTTCAGATAGAATCACCCTACTACTGAAGTGCTCCTCCTTCTTTGAATATCCAAAACACGATAATAAGCCTTCGCCATCAATTTACCATTCATCTGCTCCTTAGAAAAATATTCTATGATCAATATTTAAACTAGCAATACAAAAGCCTTGCTTTGTAATTTTCTAAAGAGGAGAAAAGGGAAACTTATTGATACTGAGACTTGTAATGGATCATCCTGATGTCAAAATATATAGATTGTAAACAAAGAGGGTTGATGATATAAACCTAAGAACGTAAAGGGGAATATCCTAAACTGGGTTAAAAACTCTAGATGAGGTAAAACGTGATGAAATGGATGCAAGTGCTCTTCACTATCTTTCAATATCATGCACCCTTTCCAAATGAAGTCTGAAGTGACGGACACGTCCGAGATCAAACATTTCGAGGGTTCTTGAACGAAAAATCAGCGTACTTATCCTGAAGCAACAGTTATGTGATTTGCAGAGGAAAAGCTCAGGACTAATTGTGATTAACGTGTATAGATGACTTCTCAAGATTATTTTTTATGATGGATGATGATTTAGAATAATCGTTAGGCTCGATCTGTCCTTATCGCGTTACGTGTATTGAAGTGGTTAGCAGACTAGAGTTACTGTGAATGAAGTCTGGTAAACACATCGATTTGGTATCTTGCACTCATATTAGTGCACTTTGAGCAAACTGTTGTAACGACACCTCGTGGTTTTCAGGTCGTTCTAAAGTTCGTTCACGATGTCTTGTCACGCAGAGGAGTGACAGTAGTTAAAGGCCGTTATGTTTTAACTAGCGAGCGTTTGAAAAAGCATATAGGCATTCGCGTTAGAATGTAAAGACTGATAAATCTAACAAAAAAGTTGGTTAGAAAAATATTCTTATAGTATGAGGAAGCTTTATTGCTTTCTACTATTAAATTTCTGCGAAAACATTAAAGTTGTAATCTTTTTCGTGGAAGGAGGAAACGGGGGAATAAGTATGACTGCAGTTGTATGACGCAAAGGCGCAGTCTGCAGAAGGTAAGTGGGTAATTGCGAAAAGGGTCATGTGAGAAAGTAGCAAAAAATAGTAACCCGACCTTCGTGTAAGTGCCCCACTATAATAAAGAGATGGATCTGAATGTTTGACAGTTTGATGATTCTTCTTATAAGGTAAATTCTAAAGCCAAGGTTGATAACCTTTAGTATGTATGTGTATCTTCCTTCCGAGAGTTGCATATTACAGGAAGTTTGATTTAGATCATGAAACCGACTGTGGGAGGAGATGAGGTAGAAGTCGGTTTAATACGTGAAGGCGATTAAAGGATATTGGAAACGCGGTAGTCTAGTCTTGCTTTCAGTGATGATTAAAGCTTCAGCTATCGAATACCGATACTGTAGACTCGCAGCCCACATCCCTGACTGTCGGAAAACGTATTTTTAAAAAAATTGTTTTCTGGCTTATTAACTTTTCTGGTGCAAAGGCACCGGCATTGTCTGGGATATAACCTTGCGAGCGCTAGTGTAACGAAGGAACCTAGATCGAACGTCTAGCGTGTTTAGGTCAATAGAGCACTGTGTTTATCGCAGCGGGGAGAATAAGTGTCCTCGCACACGTGCTCACACAAGGAAAGACATGCACATAAAACAGACACGCATTTGCAGGGTAATATATATATATATATATATATATATATATAACTATTTTTAGGCGATAGAAATTGATTGGTACTTACGCAGCGTGTGCAAGAGGCGAACGGTATGTGGTCGGTAGTAAGGCCACAGTGGCTGTGAGGAGGGCGAAGGTCCATGAAAAGGCGTGAAAAGAACTCATCATCCTGCGACCGATTCCCCGTCTTGATCGACACCGATTCCGGATGTTTTCGCAACACCCTGGACTCTCTTCTCACTATCACTCTCTTTCTTCCTCTCTTCACTATCCCAGCGAAAGTTTCCCTTCCGCGGGAATTTTCCTCTTACGCGCACATTTTTGATCTTGAGTGAAAACCCGATTTTTCTTCGGTTCACTTCGTCACTTCCTCTTCTCTTCCGCTTGCGGCGCCGGTCGGTTCTTTCCTGCTTGGTCCTGATGGACCGATCGTGAAGCAGATTTACGTAGATTCGAATCGAAGAGGTCGACGCTTTTGTCTCGTGGAGTCTCTCGCCTCGCACTTTCTCCCGTTTATTTCGGTCTCAGTCCTGCTTCTCGCACGTAGGAAGAGGACCGTGCAACTTCCGCAAGGGTGGAGGCGAATTGTTGTGGAATTTTGAGAGCCGGAATGTGGAGAGCGCTAGGAAGATGTAGAAGCTGAAGGATTCGAGGGCAAAGGAGAGAGCGAGAGAGATCAGGGAGAGAAAGACAGGGGAGAGAATGAGGAGTTTGGAAGCCTCGAGGAGCTAAGGAGTGGCGTGTTGCTGTTCGATTGAGGCCCTCTTCCTACGAGGCCTTTGGACACTTTGTTTGGTGGCCGCAGGTTACGCGGTGCAGCAAATTGCTCCTCTTCTTCGTCGCTCTTTTGCTCCTACCTTCACTGGACATCTCCTCGGGACGGTCGCACCCGCGCACAGCCGCGCTCGGGAGTGGCGGCCGTCGCTCTGCACCCGAACACACTGATGGCGCAGGCGCCATTATAGTCTACAGTCCATCCACCCGCCACCCCTTTCGCACAGTCTCCCTTGCTGCTTGCTCCTTTTCTTCCCTATAACCCTGCATCACCCTCTCACGCGCCATACACACCCATACATATTTCACGGGACGTCGATGGTAATAGTGTCCTAACCAAGATTTCCTCTCAACAAAATACTACAGAATAATGAGACAAAGGATGCAGGTTTTAATTACAAAAATTAAGATTGTTTCCTTTCTGGAACATAATATCTACGCTAGGGTGGGCCGAAGGAATTTGTTCAGTTTTTCGATCTTTGATGACGCGGACATTGATATTTATCTATATTCTATCGTTTCTTTAGGAGGTATTCATTTAGCCTCGAGATATCTCGTTTTTGATTAGGATAGTTCCATGCTTTTGACTTCAATTTAAAAGCAAATGCCTGTGGATCATATCAATTCTCTGTCCTTTTAGATTGAAGTGGTATTCACATTAGGTTCAAAAGTTTCGTTCATTCTACCTACAAGTCCAAAATTTTTAAAAAAATTGTTCTCCGCTAAACATGAAACAGTTGAATGGTTAGAACGATACACTTGTTTTGTGGTTAGTGTAACAAGTTCCGAGACAGTCTTTCACGAAGCTCAGGGTGAAATTTAAGACAGCCGCTCGTGGACACTTCGTTTATTGCCTTACACCTTTATTCTCTCGACAAAGTAGCGTTCATAAGATCAGGAATTGAGAATTAAGTTCAATTTGAGATTCCACATTATGAAGTTCTATACATTAATATTATTTACATATTTTATTACTAACATTATTAAAGAAGATGATTCATCCCTTGGAAACTTAAATTATATATTTTTATCAAACTGAAAAAGAAGATTTTTGAAAAAATAGAAATGTTTGAATCTTGTCTAAAGTAATTTGTCAATCGGGAAATGAAGTCAGCAAACATCCAAATTGGATTGAGGATTTATAAATTTGAAGGGCTTTTAAAGGAAATTAAATTCAACCAGGATATGCGGAACTTTTTAGTTCGATCACCTGAAACGCGAGTTAAGCAATCCATTTCAAGTCCATTCAACCTCATTTTACATGTAAAAAAATATTTTATACCCTAATTGAAAAGTCGATAATACCTATATAATTATCGTAGTAAATTTGGAGAAAAAAAAACATTCGTCCATTTGTCCATTTGTCAAGTTTCTAAATTTGAAATAAATCCGGTCTGAATATAACATGCACTAAAAAAAATTATTTCTTGAAGCAGATAACTTCTTTCTTGAATCAAAATAAAAATTTGGTTGAATCAAGCAAATTTTGATTGATTCAAGAAAATTTCAATTGTTTGAAATCAG
The DNA here is from genome assembly GCA_032362435.1 of Melikaiella ostensackeni. Lineage (NCBI taxonomy): Eukaryota > Metazoa > Arthropoda > Insecta > Hymenoptera > Cynipidae > Melikaiella > Melikaiella ostensackeni. Next base: position 11,250,057 of record JAUMHM010000083.1, read on the forward strand.
TGATGTGCATGAGTCAAATTGAATCGACTATAATGCAATTCGACTTAGCATGTGAGTCATGAGAAGAATTTTCGAAATTGACTCTAGTCAGTATTGTGTAGAGTATTATTTATACTTTTCTGTCAAAGCGTTTCGCTGGGCGTGATGCAATTAAATATTAAATTTATTAAATTGGTTTTTCGAAAGTTACTAAACTAACTGAACGTATCTGTATATCATAATTAAATTTATTTATTAATATTGAATAAGATCTGATTATTGAACCAATTTTATAAAGTCTCAATTTTTAATTTTATTACAAAAGCCGTATATTTATTCATTATTTCACCGATTGGAAGAAGGCTAGAAGCGATTCAGCAACTCAAGGTCGTTGTGATATTAAATAAATTATTAATTTGATTTTCAACTTTCTCAGAAATAAAGTATTTAAACCACATTTTTAATTCGCCAATTTCAAGGGCAGATAATACATTATTGAGAAATTCTATTTTTGTAAGACATGCAACAACGCTATTCAATGAATAAAAGTTTTATTTAATCTTGAAAAAGAATGGCTCACTTTGTTCTGTGAAACATTCTCTACAATTATATACTCGATGAATTTATAATGAAATAATTTGCTTAGAATTTATGGACTAAATCAATTATTATTTTTCACAGAATGCAACGAGTAGAATTGTAGAGAATGTTTGAAACAGCAAAATGAGCCATTGTTTATTGACGTAGGATCAAAATTAAGATATGTTATAAAGAGGTTTAAGAAAAAACATTAAATGTCAAATAACTATTGTTAGAAAAAATCATTTTTGCCAAAAACTCATTTTTTTGTAAAAAATATATTGTTGTCTCTTTCAAAATGTACTGAAATTGAATTTGGTTATATTTTTTCTGCTTTTATAAACCGCTCTTCAGCTTGAGGTTATGTCAATGTGTCGATCCCAAAAACCTATTTATTCATCATTTGACTTATGTGTCGATTCAAAAAAATTCGAGTTAATCTAAACTGCTGACTTGGTTCAAAATTTCGAATTTTTTCAATTCAATCACAGCCTGATTCGGTATCGAAATTCGACTCATGACTCACGCCAAGATGGTTGAAACAAGAAATATTTTGTTGATTCAACCAAATTGTTTTCTGAGTGAAATCGTGTTTATTTAAATCTAATGCTTGTAAAGTGAAGAGTAACGTACCCGGTAAACATTACAACGTAACAACTGGTTATTGTTACGTTCGTTGCTATAGAAGGAAAACATGAATAATTGATTTATAAAATTATTTACCATATACATTAAAAAAAATTGTTTATCAATAAATATTATATAATATATTTATTTTTTATAATTTTACTATTTTTTTCAATTGATTGTTATATTCTGCAAATTGGTAGATAAGAAATTATAAAAATCTTAAGATTCTAGAAATGTGAGTGATTTGATCATTTTACGTTTTTCAGTTTTAAACTAGTTTTGTATGTCAATAATCTAACCTTAATATAAATGACTCATATCAAGATGTTCAAAATCTTAAAACGCTATTTTTAACTGAAACATTTCTTTATTTCACAGAAATCCGACGATGAAAAGGTTTTAATGACGAATATTTATAGTTCTATATTTTTCCTTTTCTCCTGATCGGCGGCGCGCCGGCGCACAGTGGTAAAAATCAGGAATTTACTGTTCAAAAAAGTCTACAGCCTTCAGTTTTCATCCGATTTACAATTTTTTTCTAATTACAGTCAAATAAATTTTTAAGAGATCTGTGAGACGCGATTTCAAGTTTGGCTTTGCTTATATTTATTTATTCGACGCAAAGTGTGGTAAAAAGGAAAATGTTGCAGTTTTTGTTTTTTTTTCTCTTCAGGAACGATTGTCAAATATCACAAAATGTCTTAAATCTATGCGGGGGCACTCCCAAATACGATTAGTTTGCATGATAGTGAACATGTATAAAGTATATAAAATTATTATTGTTATAAACAGTTATCATAAAATATTGATAGATTCTCAGTTTTCTGCAAATTTTACTCCTTTCTCCACTTTAATTGCTTGAATGGCTACAAATCATATATTGTATATGTGTAGAATAAATAAATGTTTGAAAAAGATCTATAACAAACCATGTATTGAACTTTTGAAAATGTAATTTAGTTACGTCTTAGTTACTTATTACTGTTGACAATTTTATTGTTAACAACCTTTCGTTTATATACTTGATTTTTCAGAAGTGGAATGTATAAGACTTTTAAAAAATGAATTTCATTCAAGCAAAATTTTGAACGCTGAAACTTGATCAAATTAGAAGAAGTTAATACTTATTTAATATACAAATTTAATTTTAAAATATGCAAATGAGCAGACTAAATATTCTAACTTTTCATTTATTTATTCATATGATACTTCAAAAGACGTAAAATATTACTATACAAAATATAAATATAACGTTTTAGATAAACTCTTAAATCGGCCACTTTTTTGCTTTAATATCAAATATATTTAGAATATTTTAAGTTGTGAAAATATTATACAGCAATGCTATCCTGCATTTACGTAAAAATTTATTAATTTGATTTAAAAATAAATATTTGAACCTAAATTTTATGAAATCAAAGACTCGTAACCAATAGGTAACTTTTAGGTTCAATGAGTAACGTAACTGTTAGTTCCAGTGTTTACTGGGTAGCCTGCTTGATATCAAAAATTTGACAGCATCAGAATTTTCAAACGATATCAGTGAAATTGGTGTACCTGAATTAACTAATATAGAGCAGAGCAACAAAACAGTAGAAATGATGTGAAGTCAGTAGTGGAATATGCAGAAGCAGTTTTAGTTAATCAAGAAGTACACGGAGCATTGTTATAATTTCTCTACTAAATATGTACCTATTAAGCACTGAACCGTAAACATTTTCATGCTTGACTTGTTCTGCTTAATTTGAATTGTTGTTCACCTCCAGGCTCAACTTCATTATGCCCATAATCGATATTTACATAGCACTTACGTGATTGTAACATGCGGTTAGTTAAATAAGTTGAGTTAATTTACGAAATGATATAATATTTCCACATATACATATTTAACTAATTGTTGGTACAACTTATAAATATTTCTGAACTGGCAGTAAATTTAATTCTGCATTTACTTGAAGGCACATTTGCAAGGCGTGAATATTTGCTTCCTAGCTTTGCGACACAGCTTTGGTTAACCCAATCAGTTTCTCGGGATTACCTAGAACAGAGAATACCTCCGATCTCTGTTATTTACTCATTGCAATCAGCTTCAAAGGTCTCTCTATTGATTAATTTTTCCATGTATTGCCTTAAAACCCATAAGAGAGTCACACAAGATTGTTTTATGAAAATAGTACAAATGTCTATTCAGTTCTCCTAAGCTCCTCCAGTTCTTTTTGGCATTTGTCTTGTTGACTTTACCTTGTCTGTTGTTGAAATTACCCGAGTCAAGTTAGATTTGATTTGGTCGCTTGTTCACAGTTACCTGGATGTGCAGAGATATTGTATAGACTTGGAGAAAGTAATGACAGTGGATGGAGAAAATCCAAGAGATCCTCGACGTCACAACGTTGTGGCGGAGTTCGTGTGAGTACTAAAGCGTATGCGTTTTTTGATTATTTTGGAAGCTAGCGCACTGTAGCCAGCATATGAGTTTTGTACAACCACTGACCTAATCGGTCTCCTGAAGACTCATTTTCAATGCTTAAAGCTCTCTCCATTTGTCGATCAAAACTTTCTCGACAAGCAATGGGAACTCATCTGAATGAAGTCGGTCAAAGTTTAATCAATACTTGCCAAATAAATCTGCTTGATGTATTTCTTAGGGTTTCGTAGGCGAAAGCCTTATTCGATCCATAGTCGACCACTGCCAAGCGTAGAAAAATGCTGAGATCCCTGGGAAAAATTTGCTACCGATAGAAATTCTCAGTTTCATGCCCAAAATCATTTTGGTGGGAAGGGGAAGGAGTGGAGAAAATTGAGGGGAGAGATGACCACTATGCTGGAAACTTTTCTCTCATTTCAATCTTCTTAGGGGACGTATCAAATTGAAACTTTTGCGACACAGAATTGCGATAAAAGAACCCAACTGTCTATGCTATTGTGTTTTTTTACCAGTGGTTAAAATTTAGGAAAAATTAGGAAAATTTTAAAGTTTGTTTTTCAGACCACTATGCTGGAAGCTTTTTTTAGTTCGATCTTCTTCCTTGTTGGCTCAAATTGGAGCTGTAATCATGTAGATGTGTAATAGATGATTTCATTTTTTATGCTATATTCTTCGTTTTTGGAAAGCTATGGTTGTAAAACAAGAAAAAGTAGTAATTTTGGTTTTTTAGACCACCATTACGGAAGCTTTTTTTCTAGTCTGATTTTCTTCAGGGTGGCTCAGATTGAAGCTCTTGTGATGTTAAATTTGTGATGAAGAATCAAATTTTCCATGTTATAGTATTGTTTTTTTTTATTATTGGTGGTTAAAACTAGAAAAAATGAGGACATTTTCAAATTATGTTTTTTAGGCCGCTATGCTGGAAGCTTTTCTTTCAGCCGATGGATCAATTTGAAGCTCTTGGCATGTAGAATTGACATTAAGAATGAAATTGTTTATTTTATGTTCTTCGTTTTTTGAAAAGGGTGGTTAAAAAATAAGATAAATGAAAAAATTGGAGTTTTTAGACCACTATACTGGCAGCTTTTCTTTTGGTACGATTTTCTTTGGCGCAGCTCAGATTAAAGCTATTGGCATGTAGATGTTGAATAAAAAATAATATTTGCTATATTGTAGTGTTTTTTTTAATGAGAGGTTAAAAACTAGGATAAATGAGGAAATTGGGAGATTCTGTTTTCTAGGCCACTATGCTGAAAGCTTTTCTGTTGGTCTGATTTTCTTCGGGA
>JAUMHM010000083.1:11255055-11267354 GCA_032362435.1 Melikaiella ostensackeni
CTTTACAATTTTATATACTTTGGGTCAATAAAAAACGATGTCTTTCAAAAAACCAGCAAAGATGTCATTTAATAACGAAACAATGTTCAAAATACAATTCCGGCTACAATTGTTAAACGATTGAAATTCTTTCTTCTGAAAATTAAAGCTATCTAAATTCTTAAGAGATTCCTCGAGGCAGATTTAAAAAAAATTATTATTTACTTTATTTATACACAAAGTTGGCGAAAATCGTAAAATTTTAGATATTATTACTATAATACACGCAATTAATTCAAAATGATTGATATTAGTGTTCAATTAATGAATAAACATTCGTGAAATATAACCTAATAGTTTATTATAAATCAATAAATTCTTTCCAAAAATTGTATTGTTATAAACAGTGGTAGGTGATTTTTGAGTTGTTTTGAATATTCATTAAGCGATTTTCGCCTCTAATCCAAATTAAAGTAACATAAGAACGAAAGAAGACAGAACGGATTATATTTCTCATTGTTATAAACAAATTTTATAAACAAATTTCATAAACAAATGCGCAGTTTGAGCAGTTTTCGAGTGTTTGAGGTACTTTTTTTTTTGAAGTGCTTCGTTTGACTTGGGAGTGATGTTGCAAAAAACTATGTTTCAATTTCATGACAATTTTGTGATTGTTATAAACAAATTTTATAAACAAATGCACAGTTTAAGCAATTTTTAAGAGTGTCAGTTACTTTTTTTTAACGTATTTTGTTAGCCCTTCTAGTGATACTTTTGTGAACTGTATTGTCATTTTATGACGAGTGTCATTGTTATAAACAAATGCGCAGTTTGAGCAATTCTTGAGTGTTCGACGTATTTTTTTTTCAAAAACGTGCTTTGTTCGACATGACAGTGATGATTCAATAAACTATGTTTTCATTTCATGACAATTTTGTGATTGTTATAAACGAATTTTATAGAAAAATGCACAGTTTTAGCCATTTTTAAGAGTTTCAGTTACTTTTTTTTCAAACGTACTTTGTTAGTCTTGCTAGTGATACTTCTGTAAACTATATTGCTATTTCATGACAAATGTGATTGTTATAAACAAATTTTATAAATAAATGTGCAGTTATTTACATGCATTTGTTTTTGCTCGAAGTAGACGACTAACTTCAGACTGGTGTCAGCTATTCTGTGGGTATTACATTCATTTGTTTTTCATTGGAATAGATATCTAACTTCAGACTAAAACTGCTATTCCTTGGTTATCATCTACTTTCGTTTTTCCTTTGAGTAGCCGATTTCAGCAGCTCGTGTTAACAGGCTTCTTACCGTCGTGTTTAAGAAATATTCTTCTTATTTTTGTCTGTGGTTCATTGAATTCTTTCATTCTTGTGTTTTCTGTTTCAATTAGTTCTTAGCTTCTGTTCTAGTTCTGTATTGTATTTTTTCGTTAGTAAGTATTATTTTGGTTAACTCTTGAAATGGGTGAAGTTGAAGTCAAAACCAAAATCCTGTCGGATATATTGATAGGTAGTATAAAGTCAGGCGAGGGGATCAGTGTTGGACCTTTAATGAATTTTATCAAAGAGAAATTTAAACTAAAGGAATATGAGGTTGAATTAGTTGAAAAAAAGATTCTTCGAAATTTTATTTCCGCTTTTGAGAAAAAAATCGCTTATTTTCATAAAGAAGAAGTGTATGAAAGCAAACAATAAAATTGGTTGCTTTCCCCCTTTGTGGTAAATTTTGAGCACCAAAAATGTGGAAGATGTTCGAAAAGTGATTTTGAAGATTGTTCAGAGGAGGAACATTGCGTCAATTCGGGAAACCTACTCAGAAACAGTAATTCAAGTCGCATTTCTCACAAACTTGAAATATTTAGGGAAGACTTCATTGGAAAAAAATTCGTGAACTTCTGTGCGCTGATTCTGACGAGCTAAATAAGTATCTACTGGAAGGTGGAGAACTTATTCCCTTTACTGCTAATGAATGTTCAGCTCCAATAGAAGATGCTCAACTTTCCAAGAATCAGTTTGAGTTTATTCGTTCGCAAATAAAGACGAAGAATGCGGATATGTTGAAATCGTACAAAAAACTCTCTACAGCAAGACAAATGCTGTCCTCCAGAATCAGCCATACATGTTGCGTAGAAACGGGTTAAGATTGATTTACAAGCTTTGTTGAATCATAAAGTAGTTGTTGAAAAAAAATTTCTTGAAAATCACCTTTTTTTGCCGAGATAGTAGAATGACCCCTTAATAAACACAGACCGAGTTGCAAAGCTGTGGCTTACTTCGGAATTCTAAAGCAGTTACATTTTATACAGAAGCATTTTTTTCCAAAAGTTCATTCGGTTTGTGTAATAACTATGTGACTGAGACACAGTTGGATCTGTATTATTGTGGATATTTCCAATCTGAAGGCTAATAGTATCTTCTGCCTTATAATTATATGGCACCCAATAATTAATGGTTTTTAACTGTTTCGATCTTGGCACCCTAAAATTATATAATTTTAATGTTATAATATACAGAAAATATTTATGTTCCAGTTATTAGATCATTCGTTAATCGATAAAATATTTATTTTTAATGTGTATAAATACTCAATGACCAATATTTACTTGGCTATAGCGAAAGATGTCCAGAGGTCCACTATTAATTCGCTGATTGATTCCTCTGTTTTTGTAAAATTAACGTTTAGTAATCCAAAGAGAGTGGATGAAAAAGGGAAAAGATATAAAACTTCATCACCGTGAGATACATCTAGATTTCGGTTTTTTTTTATTGCAGAACTAATGGAGATTGTTCCTCGGTAACCAAAGCTATACAAGTAAATTGAACTTTTCCATTTTGGCGTACATTTTTCCAGCAGTTTCATTTCTGGATATATAAAGGAGGCGTCTCTGATGTAATTTGTGAGACTTCCAATGAACTGCATAAAAATAGCAATAATGAACAATATGCCTCAAATCATTTGACTTATTATTTTTCGATTTCGTAAAAGTAGATTCTGGAAACAATTTAAATACTTGGCGATACATTCTGATTAATTTTATAATATTTCTGGAGAGTGTAAAAATTTATCGGAAGAAAATGGATCCCATACCTTATCCTTGCTAGAAAAATCAATTGCATTGTTAAAATAGAATTATCTAACAGCCTTTTTAAACCCTTTTTTATTTTTGGAACTGATAAATTCACCAGCCATATAAGGGATCATTTGATCCAGGTTTAACTTGACGAAAGAATATAGTGATGGATTATCATATAAAACTGAAATCGATAATATTATACTTATGCATTTGAGAATTAATTTAATTTGATTAGATGTTTGCTGCTTCAATTAAGAATCACTCACTAGCTATATTTAGCAGTCCTTCATCTGTGACTTCTCCAGTAATGAATGGTAAATCCTTCATTTGATTTTGATTGAACAAGGTTCTTGGACTGTCAGTTAAAAATGAATCATCAGCTTCAGGTTCATCTGTAGGTCTCCACCAGATTTGTGCAAATTCTGCTAATTTTCGAAATATGCTTTCCGTATTTAGTAAACTATCTACGCTTTTTTTCCAAAGACAATTAACGAAAATTTCGGTTGTGTTGAAATCACAGGAAACAAGTGGTGCAATTTTTCTTGCGTATTCGATCATGTTGCTCCTTTTTGTGTATGCCCAGTCGCATAACGGACTGCCACTTTGGATTATATATTGGTGAAATAGTCCAATGTCGTACATTTGTGAACTTTCAGATGTGTTTATTCCTCAGGGATTTCTCTAATCAGTCATGCGATTAATAAAATATTACGGTTTGGCATTTGCATGACTTAATACATAAGACCAAGTGCAATTTATTGAAGAATGTTTATCACACCCCTGTAAATGATAAGGAGAGATTTCGCAATTGGTTATCTTAGAAAATATGCACTTACCATTACTTGCTCTCGAAAGTGTGTGTAAGCCAACACTAGCTCCGCCAGCACTTTCTCCAAAAAGTGTCACTCGATTCGGATCTCCCCCAAAATTTCGAATATTTTTTTGGGCCCATTTTAACGCCAGAACTTGATCTTTTATTCCAAAGTTTCCTGGGGATGCTGTATAACCAGTGCTTAAGAAGCCAAGGATATTGAGTCTATAATTTACAGTTACAAGCATGATATCCTTGTCCATAAGATAATTTCCACGATAAATATCACTACTGCCATTCATGAAACTACCTCTATGAATCCAGACCATAACTGGTAGTGAAAAATTGGATTTATTGTTCTTCGTCTAAAAAATTTATAAAGGTAATTAGTATACATTGTGACACTCAATAGCGATCTGTTGAAGTAAAGAATGTTTACCAATAAAGATTTCAATTCCAGAATTGGTGTATACACGTTAAGAAATAGGCAATCTTCATTTCCAATTATTTTTCCACTTTTTAGTTGAGGACATACGTTCCCAAATGTACTTGCTTGACATATTTTATTCCAGTTGCCTGCTGATACAGGATTTTTGAATTTGAATTAGGAAAATAGGTTTTCATTATTATGAAAAAGTTTTATAAATGATATATGATTAGACATTTCAAACAAAATTTTGGAAGATGTTTGGAAGGATTATTATTTCAGAACAACAGTTTGATTTACTAAAACCAACTGTAATGTAAGATGAGTATAGGGCGTATAGAAAAATATAAATTTATTCGTAGTTCTAAATCAGATGAAGACTTTCTTTTGGGAGCCAAAAACACTCCCCTAAAGTTCAATTAAAGACAAATCCTCCTGTCTCTGCATCGAAGATACAATCAAAAAGCACGAAAAGCGACATTCTGAGATTATAATTATTTGAAAAAAACTCAACTTAGTATAATGTAGTTATAACTGAACATCAGAGGTACTGACATTTTTAATGATGAAGATACATTCCTTCCAGAGAGACTGTAAAGCTTCCTCCAATTATCAATAAATTTTTGATTGCTCAAATTTACAGGAAGCTGTTTCTATGAATGCAATGTTCTGAAAAAAAATTGTGTTCCTCAACCAAACAAAAAAAAACTAAATGAAATAATTCTAATCCTTACCTTAGGCTTCCAGTCGGTGATTGAGTACTATATAGGAAATTCCCAGAAATTCTGAAAATCTTCTCCCATTCCTTTTGTTGGATTGTACCATTTAATGTGCCTTGAGGAATTGTCATTAACGGCTCAGCATTTATCAAAGAAATGCAAAAAAGGTGTGATAAAATTGCCGAAAATCGATTGGTCATCACAAATTTGATGGTGCTTTTGATTGTGACACGAGAAAAGTATATCTGTTTTCTGAAATAACAAGAGTTTTATAAAACTTAAAGTGTCCCTGAATCTTATGAGTTCAACAATATTCCTCTTTCTCCTCATTCACGTGTTACAACTTCATACGTATGAACATGACTAAACGTCTCCTTCTAACATATGTGTGCATGCATTTCGGAATAAAAAATTGCTGTATCACGTAGACCATTTACTTTTTTATCAAAAAATAAATATTTATACTAATTATGCTCAATATTTATCCTCAAACCAAAAATTTGCATGTTTAATTATTTATTGCAGGTATAGGGAGGTGCTCAGTAAAATTAATTATAATTTGTAATATTTCAGAGCACGCACCTTTATGATTTTTTAACTTTCTTCTAAAAGCACTCTTGTTTCTTTGGAACAGGAACCAGAGAACGTGCTCACAAGCTACCTGCAAATAAAATAAACTTTAAGAGTGCTCACATATAATTGACATTCAATTTTTTTCAAAAAAGAAAAGCCGCGACCTTCTACCGGGGTTGTGCGTGATTACCTGTATCTGCTTTTTTGTATTATTAATTAGGTATTGCATGTTTAATTATTTACTGCAGGTATAGGGAGGTGTCCAGTAAAATTGATTATAATTTGTAATATTTAAGAGCACGCGCACTCTTATGATTTTTTTTGCTTTCTTCTAAAAGCACTCTTGTTTCTTTGGAACAGGAACTCAAGATCATTTGTCATAATATGTGTGTTTATTTGAATATTCAATGTGAAAAATAATAATAAAAAGATTACTGGAACCTTTTTGTTTTGTTGCATACTAAATTTTATTGAAAAGAGGCATAGAACTGCGACGCAATAACTACTATGACTATTACGAATTATGATTTATTATGAAGCGCTGATTACTCGAATGTTGCCATGAAAATACCCGAAAATGTGACGCTTGCGACACGAAGAGACGTCAAAGTTCCAGATAACGGTCGCGAAGATGTCTTCACAATAAACAATGAACTTTTAAACAAATTTAATACTTTTCATCATGAATGATAAGAGCAGAAAAATTGAAATTCCACAGACAAACTATGGGTCTTATTAAACAATCAAGCAAGTTGCACAGCAAGCATGTTCGTCAAACCCGCTTTTTCTGACTTAGGGATCCCAAAACATCGAAAATTGATGTAAACAGGATGGGTCAAAATTTACATTAATCTAATATACTGTCTTTTCACTATCGTCCGAGGGAGAGGAAATCTGCAGAAAACCTTCCTTGGGCACAGCCGGTTACTGACAGTCGAGTTTGGATATAAACATTCGATAACATATAGTTTCCACACCCATCCTTGGCGTCAATGTAATATGTAATAAAAAATACATCGTGTTTTTTATGAGAAATATAAATATTTTTATAGAAAAAATTTATTTTCTGAAACGTTGAGATCAACACTGAGCATACAAAACTCGAGGAAGATATGGCGATTGTCAAACACACTTGACTTCACTCATATTTTACGGACACAACATTGACACTAACTAAAAAATACGCGCTGTATGGAGTTCTTCAACAAACTAAAGTTCACAATTATAAAGCGAATTTTGCGATTTAGTGTTAAGAAAAAGTGAAAAATACTTCTAACTTTGTTGAGAACTAGGCGACGGAAGATGACAGATAAAGAGGCAGGAGAAGCCGATTCGGAAGCGCGCTCACGAAGCGGCATACACATGCATCCTGAAATAATTTTTGGCAGAAATACAATGATGAAATACTATTTATAAAGTTATTAACTAAGTTCACAAGTCATTTATAAGTGCATAAATTTATCAACATTGTAAAATTATTTATTTATAAAGGGAATAGGCTTTTGAATTTATAAATGAGTAATTTGAGAACTTTGGGAATTTCTCTATTCCTTTACAAGAAAGAGGCTTGTGAATTTGGGAATAAATAATTTTCTCAAAGATGGTAGATCAATTAATTCATTCATAAAGGACAGAGACTTGAGAATTTTTAAATAAATAATTTCATAAGGTTGGTAGATTTATTTATTATTGAGAAAAAGCGACTTGTGAAGTTAGTATTCAGGCAGAAAATAATTTCAGGCTGCATGTTTTTGATCAATCGAATCAAATGCACGACTAATCCTACACAGAAGAGGGGCAGGGTTAGGATATGTCAATTTGGGATGAAAGACAGATAGGGAGCCTCAATTAAGTACTCCGTAATTACTGGAAACAGGAAACAATTGAATATTTATTTGCGGCGCAATTCCTCACATCAGACTAAGGATACCATAACACAAAGACCAAATATCAATGAAACAGGCATGGTGGCTGAATGACGAATTTAGCATAAAATAACAATCAGCTTACATGAGATCCTCCTGAGCATACAGCTTTCCATAAGAGTCGCCATTATGTTAAGCTCACGCTTCCCAAAAACAATCAAAATTCCTTAGTCCAATTATAAATCATGCAGAAAATTACAAATCATCTAATCAGCGCAACTATTAGATTAAGTTGGTTTTTCGGGTTTCAATGGTGAGCAAAACTACGAATCTTGCCGACGTTTCGTGAACAGTGCAGTTCACTTCTTCAGGGATAACCTGAAACTGAAGCTTCAGATTATGTTGCTCTTATATATACTCTCTATGATGCCTGTGATTGGCCAGAGCGCCCACCGTGGGGACTGTCGAACCTGATTGGTACATTTGTAGGTTAGGTCAGTAAATTAATTACCTAACTGAACTGTTTGACTTAAGGTTCAGTTCAGTTTATGTTTAAATGTAAGAAAATGTATATAAAATTTTGCGAAGATTTTCAATAGTTCAGTTTCCGAATTACTTTTTGTTCTAATTTTTATTTTTGCGAATTCTCATTTGTCACCATTTTCATATTTCCAAATTACCATTTTGCATAAATTTCATTTTACAGAATTATAATTTGACATTATTTTTATTCTTCCGAATAAGCATAAAATTCATTTGTATTAAATACTATCTGTCGTAATGATGAAAGAAGAAAATTGCACGCATCATTTTCAAACAGACTATTTCATTATTATAGATTATTCAACTTCGGAGAAACAAGGATTATTTATAAAAAGCATCGCATAATAATTTTTTATACTCATTTGTAACATTATCTTATGAGTCTCGTAATTTAACTATTATTCTGTCCATTACGTCTGTTCTGTGTAATAAAAATAGAGGTTGTGAATAATAAAGTTATACAGATAATGACAAGAATCGAAACGTGATTCAGAATAATAATGCGGTAAGTATATCAATTTCACATCATCTTCTTCTGAAAGGGACAGGCACAAATTCTTCAAATTTAGTTTTTCATCAAAAAATTTTTTTCAAACGCAAATAATTAGGACCATAAAAACGTTCCTTAGTGCCGTTTATGATATTTCAAAAAATTTCAACTCCATATCTCATTTCGTGTGGATATAAGTTGTTTAAAAAAAAATTTTGACGTTGCTCCAGTTTTAATTTCCTCGAGAAAATTTTTTTACAAATTTCCACCCAAACGTAAGTTACTGTTTCGTTTTGCATTTCCTAAAGTTTCAGAGCGATATTTCATTTACAGAAAGAGTAAGTCGTTCCAAAAATAAAGATTAAAGATCGAGCATTAGTTTGGCCACGTGACTCCTGTTAGACATGCCCTTAAGACGCGAATCCAAAAAAAACTGTCTCCAAACTTTTCTTTTTTTTATTTGCTTCTCAAGCTTAATTTCAATATTTCTCTTCTCTTTCAATATTTCTTAATTTAGGGTACACAGAAAATATGAACTAAAGTCAATAAATAGAATTTCGAATATTATTGACCAATGCCTGTTTTGAATTTTTGCGTCTCTGGTACTTGTTGGTAAACGAGGTATCTGTTAAAGTCAATTGCAGATATCTACATGCTAAATATAATTGTCAGGGAGTAAGAGGTTATAACTAAGTTTTGCGATATACTTTACTTGAATTGATAGGAAAACATTTATTTAGTGTTGATCATGTCTCGAGTATTTTTTTCGTTACATTATACACTTTAGAATTATTATATTGTGCATTCTTTATTCTACAAAATTCACAATCTTGAAATCAACCGGCAATAATATGACGGCCACCATGCCTCATGGTATGTGGTACGCTGGCCGAAATGCAAGACCCACGAATTAATTAAATTTTAAATAATGACATAGTTAAAATGATAGTTTTAAGTAATGACTTATGTAGCCTGACAATGTGAGCTTATCACTGAAAAATACAGACATCAAAATCACATTTCTATTATAATTTACAGGGCATATCATTGAAAGCCCGGCACCTTACCCCACTCTCCCCTACTCACTCAATACTCATCCTTTCAATACTTATTCTCTCAATACTCATTAATGAGTATTGAGAGAAAGAGTATTGAGAGCATGAGTATTGAAAGAATGAGTATTGAGAGGATGAGTCTGCAGAGAATGAGCACTGAGAGAATGAGTATCAAAAGGGTGAGTATTGAGAGAATGAGTATTGAGAGAATAAGTATTGGAAGAATGAATTTTGAAGGGGTGAGTATTGAGAGAATGAGTACTGAAAGAATGAGTATTGAAAGGGTGTGTATTGAGAGAACGAGTATTGAAAGGAAGGGTATTGAAAGGGTGAGTACTGAGAGAATGAGTACTGTGAGAATGAGTACTGAAAGAATGAGTATTGAATGGGTGAGTATCGCGAAGATGAGTATTGAAAGAATGAGTATTGAAAGGGTGAGTATAGAGATAATGAGTATTGGGAGAATTCTGAGGAAGATGCCATATTGGCAATATGTGCATATCTTATCATGTACCTTTGTGCACAAAAATTTGACTATTTTTACGTTAAGAATTGGATATTTTTACACGTTTTCAGATACTTATATGTTTATTTGATATATTTTAGATGACCTTGCATCTAATATATTCTTGACATTATTAAACATTCTACAAATATTGTCATAATATTTTTTTTGGTATTCAGAAAAATGGAATAAATTTGTCAAAACTAGGTGACTATAAATCTTTTTTGAAAGGTTAAAATGATCCGAATAAATTCCATGAAGTCCTTATTGAAAAAATCTAACATGTGTTCTTTTACAATGGAGCTTGGACGAGTTTGCCATAAAAAATGACAGGCTCGCCTAAGGGAGAACTCCAGTTCGTTAGTCATAAATTTTCACAAGTGTCTCAAATGCCTTTCGTCAAAATACGAGAAAGTCTATAATTTTAGACGCTTGGTAGATCAGTAAACGTCGGGCTATGAAACAGTGACAACAAATTTTCGTTGTCTGGTACTATGGATTTCAAAGAAATTAATCAAAATAGGGGTGAAGAACCAATTAAGAATATTAAAGAATTTTATTCAATCGGCAAAAAATTGAGATTAGCTACATTACAAAAAGATTTTCTATTAAAATGTGAAATTCATGGGGTTTTTTCCAAAAAGATCTTTGTTATTAACAAAAAAGTTGCATTTGAATTTAAAATTAGAAAAAATAAAGAGAATTTTAATGATACCACAAACCAATACAGAAAATCCATTTTAAATATACTATAGTGATGAATGATTGCCATGCCAAAATTCACTTTCTGAATGAAAATGTTGAGAAGACTCTCGACAATCTGAATAAACTAGTACCAGTTAATATCATCACAGAATGCCTTGAAAAAGAAACAGAATTAAAGAAAAAAAGCTTCTAATAATAATAAAAAACATGAAAGAAAATTTGAAAACATTCTTAAGGTCCAAGGTGATATACAAAAATTGACTCTAAATATTCACTTAGCTCTTTTTCAAGACCAACCAGACCCATGGGTTTGAAACATTTCTAATGTAGAGATTCTACAAGAAGTTATTAATATTCTATGGTTGGGTGAAGGTTTTAGCAACAAATATAGCGAAAAAAGTATATTCAATTCCTTGAAATCATTAAAGACATTGAAGCCAATATTTCTAAATTACCAGAAAACAAAATTCAGGAATTCAGAACAAGATTTATGCGTTAATCAAACGAATTTTTGAATAATGGTACTCCACAAACCCTAGTTGAAAAAGAATTAACAGAAGGATTATCTGAAACAAAAAATTTTTTAAGACGTCATCCTGAATTATTGATTACTAAGGCTGATAAACGTAGTATTACTGTTGCGATATTAAAAGATAATTACAATCAAAAAATGATGCACATCTTAAACGATAAAGACGGTTTTGCAGTAATTCCGTATGATCCTACAAAAATGATTCAAAAAGGTACTTTTTGAAACTAAATGAAAATGTTAAAATACCAAGAAATCACATTTTTGTCTCCTTTGATGTTATAGCTATGTTTCCAAATATTCGATATGAAAGAGTGAAACTAGCTATCGAAAATAGATGGGATAAGATCAAGCTTCGAATTTCAATTCAAATCATTCCATTCAAAACAAAATAGGAATTGCTAAGAATTTAATTGATAGAGCTCTTAAGTTATCTCGCCCTACTTTCCATGAAAAGAATATTTAATTATGCAAACAGATTCTTTTTCAAAACCATTATCCTATTACTTTCATTGACAAACATATACATAACAGAATTGTTCAGATTAAGAGTAAAGATAATAATCAGAATATAAAAAATACACAAGATTACAATAGATTCAATACATTCGTCCTACCCTATTTCAGAAAAATCTCAAAAATTTTGAAATCAATGTTGGGAAAATTGGGATTACATACGATGTATAGTTCCTTTCAAAAGCAACTTAATTGTTACATTAGGTAAAGATAAATATGAAAAACTTGAAAAACAATGTATAATTTACAAATTTAAATGTAGAAAATGTGAGGCTGTTTACATAGGACAAGCAAAGAGATCACTTACAACAAGAAAAGTTGAACATAAAAATAATTTTCATAAAAGTGCTAGATACTACTCGGTCCTTATAAAACATAGACTTGCAACTAGGCATGACTTTGATTGGGATGATATTAAAATTGTGTATCATGAGAAAAATAAAAGAAAGAGAGAGTTCATGGAAATGCTATTCATTAAAAGGGAGGGTAACAAAGCTATA
>JAUMHM010000083.1:11675749-11688220 GCA_032362435.1 Melikaiella ostensackeni
TATCGCTCCGCTACTGGTGGCGACGCACTGTTTACACTCCCCGCTGCTCCCTGCCCGCTGAGAAACTGCGGGGGCCAACAGTTCTAGGAAGGCTTAAACTGGGTGGGACTATATCAGAGTTCGAGTATAGTATATTGTGTGATAAGTACGTGAAATAGGTGATTCAACACGAGTGTGAAGTTTGTCACTTAAGCAAAGCTATTTTTTGAAACAACTTAGTGCGCAGTGTGCGAATAATTGGAAGATTTTATTCGAAAACGGTCAGGTGTGCGCAAATAAATTCTGCCATAACGTTAGAGAATCGGGCACTTCGCGCACAATACATAAGCACTTGAAATCGAACTGCGCATGCAGTTCTTCCAAAATATTATATTGTGCGACAAGTGCGCGAAGTAGGTAATTCAAGACGAGTGTGAAGTTTGTCACCAGAGCAAAACTATTTCTTGAAACAACTGAGTGCGACGTGTGCAATTAACTGCCCGATTACACATTCAAGCGGTTAGGTGTGCGCGAATAAATTATGCTACAACATTCGAGAATCGGGCACTTCGCGTACGCTACGCAGGCACGAGGAACCGAACTTCGCACGCAGTTCTTTTAAAATAGTATATAGTGCGACAAGTGCGTCAAATAGGTGATTCAAGACGAGTGTAAAGTTTGTCACCCGAGCGAAGCTTTTTTTTGAAACAACTAAGTGCGAACGCAGGCACGAGGAACCGAACTTCGCATGCAGTTATTTCAAAAAGGAACTTTTAATGAGATTACCAATAAATTTAGAACATTCATCTTGAATTTGGTTATTAAAGATTGCCATGCATAAATACACAGAACTTTTTCTTGATTCAATTTTAGTACAAAAAAAATTTTCATAAGAAAGTACATTTCATTTCGATCTCAAAGATTTTTGATATTAATAAGAACATAGAAAAATTGACCAATTAACATTTGATATGAATTACTTTATTTTTATTTTCAGGTAATATATGAATTTAATTAATATAGTTTCCGTTATTTATAACTGTAGTTTTCTTATAAATTACCTCTGGTGAGGAAGTCTACATTGGCTTCGAAACAACCTGGGTTCCCAGTAGTCTAAAAAGGGTTAGGTTGACTCATTCTTTTTCTCCCTCTTTTTTTTATTTTGTTTACATATTTATTGTAAATTTCTCTCTAATGAGCCGTAAAGTTTGTAGTTATGAAGCCGTTTTTGATTTCTGGATTTTTTGTGTTCCATTTTAGTACATAAAAACTTCTATAAGAACGTAGATTTCATTTCGATCTTTAAGATTACACGGGAAGGAAAGTGCTGGAAAATTTACTGAAATAGTGCTATACTTTTGGACAGGCCGTCATTTTCATAGTCTTTTATACTTTTTATGAATGGGTCATAAATTTCAATGGAAAATTAAAAACAGTCATGGAAGTATTTATGCATAGTTAAAAAACAACATTCCTGGATTCTTTATCAGACAATTCATAGCAAAATTGTTGAAAGTCATAACATGGTAATGAACAATATTTTCATATTTTTAAAGACTCGATTTGAATAGCTTCGTGGCTCAGAAACAAAGCACAGAAAAACGAGTCAAAGAAACAGTCTCTGACAGTCAAAGAAACAGGCTTTGACTGTCCGCAAGAATTTGCGATATTTCGTAAAACTATCTTTCCGTTTGAAGTTGTTTCCCATTGCATGAAAATTCATTTTTTCGAATTTGAATAACGATTTTTATTATTTTAGACATTATAACAATTAACTAGACAGATAACTAAATGTAAAGATCTCTTGCCTTTTTCCAAAGAGTTCTAAACTAAAGAATATATTTTATTTTTCAATTGATTTCTTTAGGTAGTATTCTATTGTATAAATGAGATGCAGGTGGAAAAATTAATCGCAATATTTTTATACAGGTTTCAAAATGCTTGACATTAGACAATTTCACATGAGAAGTGTGAGAGATTTAATAATTTTATCTTGAAAATGTTTGAAATCGAATAATATAAAATTTTCATAAATTGAACAGTATTTTACAGTAAAAGAAAATCGGTTCTCAAACCAGAAACTTTTAAATATTATGATTTTAAATTGTAATCGTAATTTGAGTAATTATTGATTGTATGAATATATAAATGAACCAAATATGTTCTACAACATTGAAGAAGTAATTGTAATCGACTTCGTTTTACAACCTACTTAAAAAATTGTTCAGTTTTGAATGAAGTTTAAAATCGTTTAATTTTGAACGCTTCATAGTTTTAATTGTTTCGTTTCAAGTATTTCCAATTAGAAATCAGGAAATTATTTTTGCCTGTATGTAGGGTTACCTGAATGTTGTAGTCACTCTAATTTTTGAGGGATTTGACAAATCAGCCTATGACTTTTTTCTTAGAGACCCACTGAGAAGATCACTTTCGCTAACCATGTTATTTAAATTAAAATTCAAAAAAGATCCTGCACAAAATACTCGTACATGGGAAAGTGGCTTTCGGTACATTTAACTCACACTCATTCATTTTGTAGTTTATGAAACTACAAGAAATTTTCCAAAAGGACTTGCACTAATTATAAATAGTCTTTTTTGTGCGGGTCCTTTAGAGCATTTCAAGAATTCAGAAAAATTGGTTAGGAGTTAGAAAAACTGTTATCAATTTTTCTGCTGGATGACAAAAAGACTTACAGATTTTCCTAATGACATTTTTAAATTCATGAAAAATTAAAAAGGATTTTAACAATTGCCAAAAAATAGCAAAATCGTACCAGAATAATGAACGTTTATTTTCATGAATAAAAAGTAATAATCTCATTTTTCAACTTTGATTTTCTCAAATGAATAAACCTAAGCTTTAATTTGAGACCAAAATGAAACCAAAAAATGGTATTTTCTTAATATAAGAATTTAAAATATGTTTCATCCGTCAGGGTTTAATTTATAAATGTTCATTGTTGAGTCTTTTATTTTTACTTTGTATGTTTAAAATTTTTTAAGTACGTACTGTAGACAATTTCATATGAATAGCGTTTGAAATCCAACAATTTTGATTTCGTAATATAAGACAATTTCTGGACGTTTAAAATTTAACAATTATGTAAGTTTTTCGAACATAAACAATTTTCGATTAAAGATTTAGAAAATAATATTGTTTAAAAATTAACTAATATTTCACTAACAATATTTAAATAATAATAGTCATAAGTTAACGATAGTAACATGCGTTATCTACTGCAGATTATCAAATAAAAAGCTGTAAAAATTTATAGACAGTTCAGATCTATAGATACGTAAAAAAATTAGCATCCATGAAAATATTAAGATCACGAAAATAAAAATGTTTTCAAATATATTTCGCCAACTAATTAATCATTTATTAAATTATTCAACTTGTAAAAATATTTGGAACTCTTTATATTTGAAAATTTGTTATTATGGGTATTTCAAAATTTTATGTTCTCAATATCAGAAAATAGAAATGCAGGCCCAGGAGTGAAAAATTAAATCAAAATTTTTTTACAACCCTTGGGTGTTATGTTTTGAAATCTGAAATCCAAAAAACGGTACACCATTTTTATTGTACATGAAAGTCGACCGTCTATGTGTATGGGAGCATTTACACTGGCAATTTTGGTCAAATTTTACATTTTATTGCACAATTCGCATAAATTAATATGGAAATTTCTTTTTAAACATTATTCTATATTGTTTTACAACAACAACAAAAAATTTTGAATCGGCTGACTTAGACGTCTGAAACCTTAGTCCAATTATCGAAATTGGGTTTCGGTTAAATCACCCAATTTGATATTTTTTGTAGTTCTACAACATAATTATATCAAATTTGGCCAATTTTAAACTTTAAATGTAAGAGGATAAGATTGTCCAAGATATGACCGCAATTAGTCATCTGCAGCACTTAAAATTTCTCTTCTGTATTGAGGACAATTAGAGACATTTATATTTTTAATATTTTATTGGATTTCCTAAAAATACGTTTTCAAATCAATCGTGCCATTATTATCTTTTAAGAAAACATCACGCAATAGGGGCCGTCTCTTCAAGCTATTATGATTATACCGATCATGGATGTAAATTTAGGTCATTGCTATCCCCTAAACACATTTTTATGATTTTCCCTAATTATATAATAATCAAAGCTGATGTAATCTTATGTTTATAAATTTCAGTCTACAACGAATAGTAATTAATGAAAATCCAAAGCACTCTTCTTTAATTTTAGAAAGGCTATGCCTTCGGAAAGAGATTTTCCAGATTAAAGATTTTCGAAATTATTATCATATATAAAATGGGAAAGAATTTTTAAAATTTTTTCTTGTAAAATTTGTTTAGTACTAATTGGAGTAGCCTGCCTGCACTTTGTAAACGAAAAATTGTTCTAAATAAGAAACAAATTTAATTAAGAAATTTAATTTCGTCTAACAAAATGCAAGCGCAATACTTCAATTCACATTTTAACGAATTCAAGAAATATGTTCTGTTAGTATCGACAAATTTTGTTATCTGAATACGTATAAATTTATTTCAAAAAAGTCTGCAATAGAAGTCCGGTATAATACAATTTGAAAAATCGCGCGTTTTCTATTCAGCGCCATTAGGTATTTCAAGTTCTGGCGTCATCTAGCAAAATGGCCGCACGCCGAGGGCCAAGCAATAATACAAATTGCATAGACGAAAATTGATTTTTTGGATAACTTAGAAAAAATGATATCTCACCATTACTCTACTTAAATATTATTCTTCATTGTCAAAAAGATATTCAATTAAATAATGAAATTATCACGAAACGAAAATATCGATTTTCAGTAATGAATTAAATAGCTTTTAAAAAATAAAAAATATTAAAATATCATTAAAATACACTTATTGTGTATGATTATTTTTTTCAAGTTACCAAAAAAATAAAATTTTGTCCTACGCGATTGGTATTATTGATTGGCCCTCAGCGTTCAGACATCTTGGATTTTTCCCACCCAACTAGCCATCCTGAAAAGTGCATTGATTGTGTGCGCATCGATACGCCAGAGTAACCGAGACACGATAGGCAAACGTCGCTGTTACACGGGGCACAGCTGTTAGTGGTTTTTACTTCAATCATCTAAATTTGTTTATATTCTTAGAAAATCAATTAATCTCAGTGAATAATAATCAGATTACTGTAACACTATGGATCCTGCACTTCTCAGAGAAAGAGAACTCTTCAAAAAGAGGGCATTAACCACTCCAACGTAAGTAATCAAATATTAAGTTTCAGCAGTTTCACTGATCATTGTTTATAAAAAAAAGTTTTTAACTGCAAAAAAAAGCCTTGAGCTCTTAAAGATTGTACAATATGTATTAGAATAAGAATCCTTAATTTCTTATACATACAGTATACAAGGAAGGAACATAATAATATACATAACCTCGAAGGTGCGACAACCTATTTGGATAGAAACATTTTTATAGAGTTTCTGCTTGAACACTAACGTCAAAAAGATTTATTTAAAAATGATAATATTTATTACGTTTATTCCACCATAATTTTCATTTTATTATATTAAGTATATGAAGTATATCGAAACAAGGTTATGATTCAAACAATACTTTCTTCCACCTCATTACACTTGGTTACTTATCCTCAAATATACATTACTTTCTTTCCTTCAGCGTTGAAAAGAAGAGAAAGGAGACTCAGAAAGAACCACGTGATGAGCCGAAGAAGAAACCAAAACCTTCTTCAGTCTCTCAGCCAGCGAAGCTCAATGTGGTTAATTACAAATCCAGTTCTGGTAGTTCTCAATACAAATTTGGTGTTTTGGCGAAAATTGTAAAACACATGAAAGCGAGACATCAAGACGGTGACGACCATCCGCTAACGTTGGACGAAATTTTAGATGAAACAAACCAATTAGATGTAGTTCCTAAGGTAAAATTGATATCAATCAGAATTTTAAAAGTGCAAAGTCTGTAAAAACCCAATTTAATTTAAGTTGCTTTGTAATGAAAAATTTAATTTTCAGGTAAAACTATGGCTTCAAACGGAGGCTTTACTGAAGAATCCAAAAATAGAAGCAACACAAGATGGCAGATTTCTTTTTAAAGCTATGTTTAGAATTAAAGACAAAAAATCTCTTATGAGATTATTAAAACAGCACGATTTGAAAGGTCATGGTGGTATATTCTTGGAAGATATACAGGAAAGCTTACCTCACTGTGAAAAACATTTGAAGGTATGAAGATAAATCCTAAGTTATAAAATGTATATCATTATATCAATTGTTTAATAATTAAGAACGTTTAGACTACTCTGTTGCTCCAACACAAAGTGGCAAAAATATAACATTCGACTGTTCACATTGACGTAGAAATATTTTATAAGATATACTTCTGTTGTTCAATTCCAGAGTCTACAAAGTGAAATCATAGTCATCAATCGACCTGATAAGAAGAAAGTAATCTTTTACAATGACAAGTCAACGGCAATTATCTTCGACGAAATTTGGCAGAATCTTTGGCGAGCGTCAGCAGTCGACGCAATGGATGATCAGAAAATAGAGGAGAACCTAGAAAAGCAAGGTATCAAATCGATGCAACATCACGGAGTGAAAAAGCCAATGCCGATCAAGAGAAAGAAAGCCAACACAAAGAGAAGACAATTAAAAAAACCCAGAGACAACGAGCACTTAGCGGGTGTCTTAGAAAATTACGAAACAAAATAAATATGTATAAATTCCGGTAAGCTAGGAAAACCTCTTGAATTTACTAGACGTGTAAATAATAAGCAGATGTTTCCCTTAGCTTGTAAGAATTTCGGAGAGAATTAAATTTCCAAAATTGATAGTAAGATACTTTTGTCCGTATAGTCAATAAGTATAAGATTTATTAATACGATACAAAATAAATAGTTTATAGAGATTTCAAAAATTGTTATTTAATAGTTCAAACTTTAGGAAGGTATTACTACTTACGCTAAGGAAAACAGATTTTTTAGAGATATACAAGAATTGATTTCCACTTAAAAATAATGATTGCTATTCGGACAAAATATGGCACTTATGGTAGTCCTAGAAAACGACTCGAGTTTAAAGCCTTATGAATTCTAATATTTTTATCGGTTTAAATATAACAGTCAGCAATCTTTAAATCATGATATGAAAAGTTATCAGTTTTATCACATTAAAATCAAGTACTGCGAGTGTATAATTGTTTAAGTAAAGGCTCTCCCTTCAAAAGTAGATTTTCTTCTCCAGAATCTTGTAAATTTGATTCTTCGACTTCTCTATCAGTATTTGTTTCAGTCCTTAGGCAAGGCCGAGTCACTCTTCCCTCGTGAGTAAGTCTTACTCGTTGCTTTGCTGCCGAGCATTCTGTCGAGCAAAGACTGTTTATTTCTCCTCCTAGCAGCCAAAACTTCACGACATAGCTCATGAAAAGATTCTGCCACTTGTGCTACCTAAATAAATTGTTTTGTAATTAGATTTGGTCGAATTTGAAAATTAATACAATTTTGATCAAAATTAGATACCTGTTCAGCAGCTGTGACTTCACTGAAGCAACATTCAAAGTCCTTAGCTAAAATTTCTCCTTCAACGGTACTCACTTGTCTGAGGTGAACCATATCAGCTTTATTTCCAACTAAAGCTACTGGCATTGTAGCTTCCGGGTCAGCAACGGCCAAAGCTTCTTTGGCTTTCCTTGCAAAATTGAAGGATCCTCTGTCTGTTATGGAATAAACCAGAAGCCATCCATCTGCCCATTGTAATGCTTCTATCGTCGGTAGTTCTTCTTCATTCTGCAGAAATATATTTTGTCTCAAAGACGCATAAGAAGGACGACTTTAATCAATTTTGATTCGGAATTGAAATTTAGTCTATATTAGGGTGGGTCGAAAAGAAAAAAAATTGAAAATCAAAAACATCCTAGCACTGAAAAGATTCATTTTGGGTGCCTTATAATCTGTGTGAAATTTGAAAAAGATCAATCAATTAATATGCTGTTGTTGCGCGGAGCAAAAATAGGTTTTAAAAAATCGTAATTTTCAGAGCTTTGAAAAAATCGCTAAAATTAATTTTTTTGGTAATCTACAGAATATCCTCAATTTTCTAAATTCTCAGAATTTCTAGGACAAAATCTCATTTTTGGAATCCTCAAAGAAATAAAATCATTTTTAAGAGCTTTGCAAACAATTTCAATGGAGATGCAAAAAATTGTAATTCTTAGAGCTTTGCGGAAATCGCTAATATTAATTTTTGTTCGTAAATTAAAATCACAAATAAATTAACATTTGCCCATTTTAGCATAGAAGCATTCAGAATTGATTGGAATTGATCAATATTGAACTTGAAAGTGTGGTTTCCAATCGAATTTATGAAAAATGACCAATTTCAAGAAGAAGGTGCTTAAAAACGTCCCAAATGACCCAAGCGTCATTCCATTCTATTTCGCTGAAGTCGGTTGTGACCTCATTTTAAAAAATTTTGATACTGAAATATAATAAACTTCAATGTTTTTTGAACTCATTTATGAGACACATTTATCAAATCACTTTATTTTAATTTAGAAATTGGATTTTCAAAATGCAAACATGCAGATAAATGTCACATTTATGTGAATTGTAGAACAGAGAAAAACTCAAATTCTACCTTGTGAAATTTGATTAAACGAAATCAGACGTATTATTAACTAAAACATATCAGGGGTGCCTGCCTATCTCGAAAACTATTCGAGATGCCGGTTTAAGAGTTTCAGATTCGTGTTTCTCGCAAAAGATCCTACCTATAGGAATCGACATTAGAACTTTGTCTCCATGGATATCGTAATCTCGCCCATAAATGAGTTCAAAAAACATTGAAGTTTATTATAGTTGAGTATCAAAATTTTTAAGAATTAGGTCGCAACCGACTCCGGCGAAATAAAGTGGATTGACTCCCAAACTAAAAGTTGAATATTAATCAATTTTAAGTTCTTTAAAATTATAATTTCTAATTCCATTGTGAATAAAAGGTTTCAAAAATATCAAATTTCAAATGAGAGCGTTTGAAGTTGCACAGTTTCAATTCCAAGGCGTTTAATTGAATATTCACACTTACTCTCTTTCTTAAAAAGTAAAGAATTTCCAAGTCGAAGCAATGTTTTTTAGATTGTAAAATTAAAGAGTTTTTAAAATTGTGAAAATTGTCTCATTTTTTGATTGAAGAATTAAACATTTAACAATATTTTAAGGATATTCCAGGCGTACACTGAAGCTTAAAATGAATAAATCATTAAATTGTGATAAAATAGGCAAAAAAGGTCGATTGATAATAATTGTATAGAATTTTAGAAAAGAAACCTTTAATAAACCTTCATAATTCTATTCGTTACGTGTTCATTGAATATTATTTAGGACGTGTTTAATTCGTGAAATGAATTTATATTAACTAAATATAATTGTACGCATAATACCTGAATAAAATCATTTCCATGAAAACGTAAAGAATAGAATTGTAAAGAATCTTTTAAGAAATAAAGTTAGCTCTTGTTAATTAAAATTGAATGAAAATGATGACTTTCGTGTAAAATGGAAGCGGAAACATAATATGCAAATAACTATATCTAAATAAACAATTATGACTTTCACTTGGTATGTGGAGTCCATTTGTTACCATTTAATAATTTGGTAATTTTATCAATTCAGTGTTTAAAATTTTTTCTCCTGAATAGGTTGAAGGCTATCTAAATTCTGAATAAAATAAGCCCACGGCGAAGTCATTTTGTCAATTTTTTAAGAAGCTATTGCAAAAATAGTGCAAATAGTAATGTTCAATATTTTCTCAATTTCCAAATGACATTTGAAATTATAAACATTTTTCAATGTTCTTGTGCTCTTTTCAAAGGTGAATTTCTAAAGAATCGCGGCAACTTGTGAACATAATTCTTCATTTTCTTTCACACTGTGCAAGAAATTGAAGTTAAAATAAAAAAGTTGGGAAAATTTGAAGTCATTTCATTTGTAGGAAAATAATAATAAAAATCGAATGAATGTATATTTTTAAAGAATTTTCATAGAAAATTCATGATTACTTATTTCATATATTCAAAAAATTTTGTTTTTCAACAGAAACAAATATTTTAATTTTTAGATGTTTGTTGTTCCAATTTGACATCATGCAAGAAGATTTTTTTACCGTTATTCTGTCAAGTTACTGAGATTGTGCAGAAATTTAAGTTTTGAATGAGCACAAGAACATCAAAAAATGCTTACCATTTTGGTTGTTATTTAAAATTTCTTGAAACATTATAATTTGAATTATTTTTTCAATAAATTCTTTCAAAATTTCAAAATGACTTCATCCTGCCATCATTTTATTCAGAATTTAGATATCTTCCAACCCATTCAAGAGAAAAATTTTTAACACAGAATTAATAAAATAAGCAATTCAAAATTAACAAATTCCAAATCCTAGAAAATGGGTGTCCACATATTAAATAGCAGTAGTGTATTTTCATTATTTTCTTTCTCATAAAAAATATATATTTCGACTGCTTTTAGGAAGTACAAGATATCTTGAAAATGAGCATTGCGCTTTCATCAGTTTGTAAATAATTAACTGATTAATTTACCGAGAATAATGAAAAATTGACCGGAAGAAAACCGGTAATTGAAAATCATCCGTCGGTAGACACTCTGATATAAGCAGCCCAAAAAGAAACTTTTCAGTGCTATAGACTCTTTTGAATTTTCAATTTTTATTCACCCACCCTGGTTTTCATACCTCAGGACATGTGTCTAATATTTCGAAGAGTATCGGTTCTCCGTCAACTAAGACCTCATGCTTGTATCTGTTTTCTGCAAAATAAGAAGAGATTTATTTATTTTAAGTCGAATATTTTTATAGGCATGTTTTGGGAAAAGTGGAACACGCCAAAATGAAAGTTGATTGAGGAGCTGGTTATAAAACGCAAGATGCAAAGGGCTGCCACAGACTAATGAACTTGAAAAAAGTGCAAAAAGTGACTAATTTAAGCTAGAAAGTGACTAAAAGTGACCACTATACCCAAAAAATTAGATGAAATTCTATTGCTGAATTTTGGCTTGAATTCCAACGTTACAATTGCTATAATTAATTTTGCAAGTAATATTCAGACAAATTGTATGATTAATTTTATTATAAGCTATTCAGACAGATTGTATGATTAATTTTATTATAAGCTAAAGGAGGGTCATTCCATTTTATTTCGCTGAAGTTGGTTGCAGACTCGTTTTTCAAAATTTGGATACTTACTAATTAGTACTCAATTTTTTTAAAAACATATTTGTCACATAAAGATGATAAATTACTTCATTTATATTTATAAATTTAAATTACAAAATGCAAAGGCACAGAAAAATGTCACATTTATGTGTATTATAGAATGGAGAAAAACTCAAATTCTACAATGCAAAATTAAATTGAATCAATTAAGCCGTAATCAACAGTCTTCAGACTGTAAAAGTATCTTTATTGTGATATGATGAACGAAAATAGTGTTTTAATAGCAACTAAAACATAACCATTTTTCAGCACTTTCATAACCGTATTAAAAACGTTATATTTGGTTATTTAAAATTAAAACTTATCTCGTAAGCTTTAGTTTTGGTCAGTTCTTTCAAATTTTTATGCTGAAATTCAAAAATTTTCGTTTTGGAATTCGACACTGGTCCTCATTTCATCCACCTATAAAATTGGATTTTTAATATTTAACCAACTTCAACTTAGTCATTACCATATTTAACCAAACCTCAAAATAGCAATTTCCTGAACTATTTTAAAAATTGATATTTCGGTAAAAAAAGGCTCAGCATCTAAACAAAATTTTCAGGAGGATAAGATGAAGACTTGATTTACATATACATAATGTAAATTCTGGGATTTTCATTTTTCTACCTATCAGTTATTCATTCGTGAAAATGAACAAAACCTCCAAAGTATAGAATTTCCAAACGAAAATTTTTATATTTCAGCATGAAAAGTTGAAAAGGGGCTACACCTATAAAAAGTCAGAGCAAAAATGAAACTTACTGGGTAAGTTTTAATTTGAAAAACTAAACACAATGATTTTAATGAGGCTATGAGTGTGCTGAAAATAATTACGTTTTAGTTGTTGTTAAAACACAATTCCCGTTCATTATTTCACAATAAAACTACTTTTGCACATGTCAATTAAAACTTTGAAGACTGTAGAATACGTCTGATTTGATTCAATTCAATTTTACATTGAAGAATTTTAGTTTTTCTCTATTCTATAATGCATATAATTAATGTGACATTATTCTGTGCCTTTGCATTTTGAAACTCAGATATTTAAATAGGGTGACCTGACGTTCCGGTTTTCCGGGACATGTCCCGTTTTTTCGCTGTTTGTCCCAGTGTCCCGGTTTTTTTAAAATGTCCCGGTTTTTCAGCAAACGGCAAAATTTACGTTTTTTTATTTTTTCACTCTTTCGAGTGGCTAATGTCAG
>JAUMHM010000083.1:11714135-11727138 GCA_032362435.1 Melikaiella ostensackeni
AAAATCAAAATATCAGCAGGTCAAGCATAGTAGTCCGGTATGAAATTTTTGTAATGGACATTGTGCAGAATGATCTTATGCGACGGTATGAGGTTCTTTCGCAAATTCATGGTCGTTCTGTGGTTATTGTAAATTGAAATTTTGTTAACGAAACATGTTTTACCTCCTACAATTATCAATACTTTAACGAAATTGTTTTTGAAACTGTTAGGTACTATTTAAATAAACAATGCTTGTCGCATGCAATTTTTTGTCAGCCTCAGAGTTTTTGCAAAAAACGCAAAAAGAACGTATTATAAAAATCGATTTTTATGCGTAGCTTACGGATAAGTAGGAGGTTCATTGTCAGAATCAATTAGATTATGGTAACACGCATAAAAATTCTGTTACGCATTTTTGCATCTTACCCACGGTTTACGGAAAATAGGATAAACATGTTTTGCAACAAACTTTCTTTGAAACTGATTTCAGCCTATAATAATTAAAATTTTCACATTTTCTATCCTCAATCAGTTAAAGGACCCATACAAGGAAAACATTTGTCTCAGACTATTGCTAGTATTCCGAATAATTTATGAAAGAATTTAAAAATTAAAATAAAAGAACAGAAGTCTCTAAAGATCAACTGGGATTGAAGATATGAACCGATTTTCAACTATCTTTTTTTTTATTTTCTCGTAATAATATAACGAGGCTAATACCGCCTATTAAAATTCGATTAAATAATATTTTACAAAATTTTAATGTCTCTCAACCGGGTCTAATCTTCTAACAATGGGAAGGTCGCGCGGCTAGGCAAGCGACCGTCCGCTCCATCCCGCAACGAGGCCCGCTGGGCTGAATGAGCGAAGAGTTCTTCAGAGTGCAAATGAACTGAAATGAACTGCGCTGACACAAGAATTACCGCACGCTGACTCGAGAAGAATTTTCGTGACTCTCTGAAAATAAACACGATTTTCGAAGAGTTGAAAAAATTGGTCATGATCTGTCGGGATCGGCAGAGATTTCACTTGATTTCGAAAATATCAGTTCTGAGTTAGAAATGACTTCACTCATTTTCACGCAGTGAATAGCCCCTCGAGGTTATATCTAACCATTTAATTTACTGGCCATCCCCAACTGAGCAATGAATTTGACTCATAATCTATAATTTAACTAATACAATTTTTTTCGTGGAAGCAAAAGAAATAGTTCTATATTAAAATAATAATAATTACAGATTACTTCTTAAAGATGCCATTTTCTTTTATAATGCATATTGAGATCTTCAAAATGCAGTACAAAAACTTGATTCTGTCATCGATCAAGCTGCAAAATCGAAAATAGTAGAACCTTAAAAGTGAGGTTAGGTTTCTGACAGGTATCCACATATTTTATACTGTTAAATTCCGAAAACTATCAACTATTGTGAAATATTATTTTAACTTAGCTTTTCAAAAAAGAAATAATTAAAACAAAGATAAATCCCCGACTGCACGAAATTGAAAAATTAGCACTTATCATAACTTGCTGAACCAGCTGAATAATCTTCGAACTTTCATATATCACCGAAAGCACAAACTCGCATTTATGAAACGAATTCCTTTAACCATTTAAATTTTGAAGAAAAAAACACGGGCAACCGAAATTGTTGTTGACCGATAAATATCATATTGTTCTTTCTTGAAACATGAAATCACACATGGGCATGGCTTTGATTGGGGTGATGTGAAAGATTTGTATCATGAAAGACAAACAACCGATAAACAACCGAAAAAAAAGCAAATGGCATACGCTAATTAACTGTTCAAAAATTATCTACATTTTTGCAACATTTAATTTTTTTGTATGGTTATACAAGTCAGAAACGTATGCCAATGATTATATTAACATTTGACCCTATAAACTTTGTGTTAAAGGAAATGGCATACGCTAATTAATTTTTCAAAAATTATCTAAATTTTTGCCATATTCAAATTGTTTTTTTATAAGGTTCTACAAGTCAGAAACGTATGCCAATAATTATATCCTCATTTGCCCGTATAAAGTTTGTACTAAATCACATTTCAAGTAAGAACTAATCATTCCGTGTTATTAAAATAAATAATGTAATTTCAAAAAAGTACAACCAACACATGCGCACGCCGTAATCGTATGCCAAGTACTTTTTCATGATTTGCGTAACAATAATCATTCTGTGAAATAGCATACGCGAATACTTGTTGTTAAAAGTCTATTTTTTTTGCAAGTTTAACTAATTATTTCAAGGTTTCATACATTCGGAAACCGTATGCCAATTAATGTTCGTTAGATTAACTCTGTTCAAAGTTTCACAGAAACAATTTTGCATACGCGAAATAATTGTTTTAAAACGCCAATTTTTCTTGTAAATTAATAATTTGACTATACTCTTAGTGCAAGTGAGCGGTCTTATTTTATTTGTTCATAATTCGTTAAATATCTAAAGAAGTTAGCACTTAAATTGACATACGCGAACTAATCGATCCATTTTTTCTGTCACTATCTCCTGGTCTATATGACAGTTGTAAGGGGCTTGACCTCTCGGGGCTAGTCGCTATGCTAGTTCTCCCCCCGTAGGTGTACGCGTCGTCCTCGTTAGTGTGACATTTGTCACAACTAGGGTTCGCCGGCCTTCGGCCCCTTGAGGGGTTTGGGGGGCTCAGATTCTGTTGTTGCCTCGGCTCCTCCTTCTTTTTTCTCCGCAGCACTTTCTCAGCATATTTAGCTACTGTATCCTAATGAGAAAGTGAGTGCAGCATCAGCTTTACGATATTGTTCGGCATTATTTCTGCACGTAGGTAGAAATTAACCTCCCCATGCTTCCTTCCGATCCACAGCGTCACTTCAGTTATGAGACGGTGGGTCCACCTACCCCTTGTCTCGTTCATAAATCGCTGCTGCCACATGATGAGTTTGTGCGTCCTTTCTTGGCTTTTAATCTGTCTGCTAGCGGTATGGTCATGTTGTTGTTCCCGCTCATAGACCTGCTTGCGCTCCTTTGCTAGCAAGTCTATTGGGACCACTCCTGCAAGGACTAGTACTGCCACCCCAGATACCGTACGGTAGGCGCAGCGACACGATGAGCACAGTTTCGCTGCACTCTTTGGCTACCTCCGTTTTTCTTGCGGCCAGCCCCAGCCCATGCTCGTCCAGCCAGTTCTTGACCAGCTGGACAATATGCTTGACTCACCATCTCGCCTGCTCCTCGTTTCTGGCGCTTGTGCACGCCGCAATGTCATCGGTGAAGCCGATCAGCTTGGCCCACTGCGGTAGTTCGATGCGTGGAACACCGTCATAGATCAAGTTCCAGAGATCCGATCTCAGCGCCGAACCTTGAGCCACTCCTTCCGTGATCCTTTTGCGCTGTTGGCCCTCCGTTGTCTCGTAGAGCGTCGAGGATGTCAACTCACCTCACTGTTTTGAAGGCGTTCTTTACATCAAGGGTCACCCACACCGGCATCTTTCGACCTGTGATTCCCTCGCTATGACGTATGGGCGACGTCAACCGCCTCCTGAATGGCTCCAACTGTTTGACCAACACACCGGCATCTCTCGACTTGTGATTCTCTCGCTATGACATATGGGCGGCATCAGCCACTTCCTGAATGGCTTCGACTGTTAAGTGCTTGGCGTGGAAGCCATGTTGACTCTTTGCTAAGCCCCCTGTCACTTGAACAGCTGCTCTTAGTCTCACTGAGCATTTTCTCGTAAACATTTCCCAGGTTTGCAAGCATGTAGAGCAGCCGGAAGGGTGATGGAGTGATAGGCGTACGTACCCTTCCCTTTGTCCAGTAGGAATAGCCTTTGTATCTTTCACCTTCTGTCAAAGATACCAGCTGGAAGACAGGCGTTGAACTAGTTCAACGCAGATACAGTCTCTCCTTTGCTATTGGTTTCACTACCTCTGCACGTATACCGTCTGAGCCCAGGGCTTTGAGATTGCCCAAGGAGTACGCCGCTTCTCGAAGTTCTTCTACGGTAAAGATCGGGACCTCGCTCGTCAGGACCGGTATATTGGTACGCATTCCTTCCGGATGGTCTGGAAAGTGTGCGTCAACGATATTATCCATAGTCGCCGGGTCTCGCGGAGATTCCGATGCCTGGCCTCCAATTCTTTACGTGACTATGTGGTATTCTAGCCCTCATGGATCGTGATCAATATCCCTGCACAGGGCCTTCCAGTAGTTGTTCTTGCTGGCCTTGATGGTCTTTCACAATTGCTTCTTGGCGGCCAAGTTTAAAAGTAATAAAACCATAAAATTGGAAAAAGTAATACACGAGAAACTAGACGAACAAAGTGTAATTTATAAAATCACATGTAAGAGTCGCAATGTAGTATACATAGGTGAAACTTGGAGGCCCCTAAAAGTATGGAGAGATGAACACAAAAGTAATTATAGTTGAAACGATAAATATCATATTGTTCTTTCTTGAAACATGAAATCACACATGGGCATGGCTTTGATTGGGGTGATGTGAAAGATTTGTATCATGAAAGAAATCAAAGAATTAGAGAATTCATGGAGACGTTGTTTATAAAGAGAGAGTAACAATGCAATTAATTTGAAAAAAGATCTCTCCAGATACAATAAAGCGTTTGATAGTTTCATCAAGTTTTTATAAGAAAGAGTATTATCTCGGAGTCTGTGGGTTTTGTTGTTTGAACAATATAAAAAGTATGTACAAATATTTCCAAAAAAATATTAAAGATCAACACATATACAAAAAATATAAATAGTATCTTAATAATTAATTTGAATTACATGTCTAAGTTTCTAATTAGTGTAAAGCATAAGACTAAAATATTTACTACACTAATCCCTCGGGACCTCAGCTAACCCATAGGACCCAACTTATCCCTCGGAACTCCAGCTATCCTACGGGACCTCACTTATCCCTCGGAAACCCGACCTACTCCTCGGACCTCAGCTATCGCAAGGAACTCGCCCCCCCCCCCTACCCTACAGGACCCCACCTAACCCGCGGAACCCTATCTATCCCTCGGGACGCTTACTTTACTTAGGTATACTTTATCTAAATTTCTTGAAAGTGGTTTTCCAACTGGTAATATCTCTTGACACAATTACATATTAAGATGAGATATACATTATTTTTAAGAATGATCGAAATCGAGTTTTCAAGTCCGTAATTCCGTACCCTTCCCTTGTAAGTTAGTAGGATACCAATTTTGTTTGCCATGTTCTATATATATATATCAATGCTCAACTGTTGTAATTGTACGTAGTTTAATTTTAATTATTAATTGATTGTAACAATACTGATCGTTTCGGACTGTAAGGGATCTTAAATTTGCATTGAATACACATTTACAAAATACTGTATTTATTGAATAAGGATCATTAAACTCGCTTATAAACTTTGGCAAAGAGTACAAACGACTGTGGAATTAACTTTATACAATTTAGGAATTTTGAATTAATATTAAAAAAGAGTCATTTTTTACGAAATCAATTACCAATGACTCAGGAAGGACTTTTTTCACAAGGAGAATTCCTCAGGCGACAAAGTTTGTTATTTATTTTAATAAATTTCATAAATAAATACAGATTTTCGTCAATTTTCAACCGGCCTATTTCCTTTTTTCAACGGATCAATTTTAATTACTTGGCAAAATCCTACTCTTATGATACTTCATCAACGAACAATAATTCTTTATTTTATAAACAATTTCATTAAAAAATCCGCGATTTTTTCATTTTTGAAGAGTTGCCACTATAGACAGTAAAATTTAATTTGTTTGAAGAAACGATGTCCCACTCTTCAAAAATGACCGAATCGCGAATGTTTTTAGTAAAAATGTTTATAAAATAAAAAATTATTGTTCGTTGATAAAGTATCATAAGGGAAGGATTGTGTCAAGTTATTTAAAATCGATTCCGTTGAAAAAACGAAATCTACCGGTTGAAAATTGACGAAAATCGTATTCGTATCGTATTTATGTATCAAATTTATTAAAATAAATAACAAATGTTGTATGACAACTTCTCCTCATAAATAAGGTCCTTTCTGAATCATTGCTAGTCTTATTAGGAATAGTAAACATTTTCCAATTGGAAAACCCATGTTAGATTTTGACTAAAATAAGTTAAATAGGCTTAAAAAGTATGAACGCGCACTCGTCACTGGTTAGAAATAGGCGGATTCACTCCCGCTTTGCATACACGGAATATGGCAATTTTAATTAAGTCGGGGGAAAAAAGTGTGTTTCTCAATTGTCTAATTTTTAATGTTTATCCTCTTTTAGCTTAATTAGATTAAAAGAAAAATATTTCACCTATTTGAATCTTCAATCGAAATCTGATAGTTCAAAATTCTCCATTTTTCGTGAACGATCCATACAACGTTTTTGTATGAAAATATAATATTCAGATTTATATTAATGTGAAGACGTATGTATTTATAAAAAAAAATTCTCTTACAGATGGGAGGCGCTTTAAAGTCTTTAACATCACTACGGCAGAGAGTGTTAGAGCGACGACCACAAATTCTAACATCCCAGCGTCGTTTCAGTACCGGTGGACTCAGGTCGGATCAAATAGTTCGGGCACAGAGACGAGCACAATATGAACACAAACTTATGAGACTTAAGTATGACAAAAAAAAACCGTGAGCTTTCTCAATTTCTTTTAAAGAAATTTGTACTATTTGAGTAGTTTAATTTTTCTGTGTTTATCATTCAACTCCAACTATAATATTTTACTTTAAATAAAGTACTTACGGTAATGAAAGTTGATCAGAAAAGTAAAAGGACACAATCAAGGGATAAACTTTGGACCTTTCCTAATAATACTTAATTGACTTCAAAAATGTGCAGTTTTACTTTGGCCCTTTAAATTTATAAAACAATAGGTTAAGCAGTTTTAATTGACTGTTCAGAAGAAAGGAGACGATAATCTTATGTGACGCAGTCATGCTTTACGCGTTTTACCAGCCTCTTTTCACTTCTGCAAGTAGCCGTTTACACGAGAGGAGGAGCGGACAGTACGATTATGAACCTATAATAGTCCTAGGACTGTTATAGGTTCATATAATTGTCTTAGGGCTTTGTAGGCTCATATGATAGTTCGAGGACTATTATAGGTTCCTGATCGTACTGTTCGCACCTCCTCTCGTGTAAACGGCTATTTGCAGAAATAAAAAGTGGCTGATATAGGCTGGTCCTAAGACTATTTCAGGCTCATAATGGTACACCCCCATGTGCATTCTCTTTTGCGTCGGCTCGAAACTGTACTGCGCGCATGCGAATTCGCTGTTACTCTAGGAACTAGGTGTAATTCCGTGTGCCGTTCTAGGTCCGTCGGATTTTTTTTCTGAATATTACGTAAAATGTGCTGATTACAAAACAGCAGGGTGCCCCCCCCCCCCTCCTCCCGCAAAGTTGGTCAGTTTCGAGATATAAGCGTTTTGATTTTTTTTATTCAATGCAATAGTCTTCTTATTATTTCTTTTTTTTCAATTTTTAAAGTAGCATCGGATAGAAAACCGATTTACAAGGAGAAATTTCCTGTATAATTTTTTGACTCATTCAATCGTTAACATAAAAAATTAGCAATTACGTTGAAAAATGAGCAAAAATAAAATTGTGCTTATTTTGGTTGAAATATTGACCGTACAGCAAAAAGCTTTGAACAAAAGTTGGACTACTCCCAGAAGAGCATCTTTTTTCAAAGATTAAATTTTTTGATAAAAGTGATCAATTTCGAGAAAACATCGTTTGAAGAAATGAAAAAATTCAGAGCTAGAATAGAAAGCTGTTTTTCTTTATAGCAAGCAATTTTATCATAAAATTGTAAGAGATAAAAGATACTCTTTTTTGGGTCTACTTCAACTTTCATGGAGAACATTTTACTCAAATGCTCATATTTGAAAAGTTAATGCTCATTTTTGATGCACATATTTTGACGTGCTATACCTTTAGTGATTTTTATTCAAATCTCCTGGAAATTTGTGCAACCATAGTGTGAAGCTTTATTTAAAAATTGGCATCAGTTACTTTTAGATAAAATAATAACTGTTTCTGCTGTAAACAATAATGAGCAGAGTCTCGTTTTCAGCTTTTAATAATCGCAGAGACTTGTAATAATGCTGAAAAATCTTTATAAAAATTCAATAATGAAATGTCTTTATTTAAAAATTTCTATCACTTATTCTTAGCTTATTATTAAAGTTTATTTCTTTGGTTAAAATGTAATGGAGCCGTATGACTGTTACAAAGGACAGTTCTTCGGAAACCGCATGGCCATTCTGTAAAAGTATAAGCCATCCCAAATTTTTATCACGCCAAAGGCGTAAACGCGTCGGTCTTGCTAGGGGATGTTGCATCTCCAGCAAGTTGGGACAGCCCCTTGCAGGTCCGACAAGTTCACGCCTGTGGCGTAGAAAAAATTTGGTACGGTTTGTGGAGAGCCCATACTGCTTCCGAAAAACTATCCTTCGTAACAGCCATAGGGATCGATTACACTTCAACTAAAAAAAGAAACTTCAATAATAAACCAAGAATAAGTGATATATATTTTTAAATAAAGCTATTTTATTATTTAATTTTTATGAAAATTTT
Source organism: Melikaiella ostensackeni (assembly GCA_032362435.1). Classification (NCBI taxonomy): domain Eukaryota; kingdom Metazoa; phylum Arthropoda; class Insecta; order Hymenoptera; family Cynipidae; genus Melikaiella; species Melikaiella ostensackeni. The sequence goes on from JAUMHM010000083.1 coordinate 11,722,714, forward strand.
TCAGTTTTATTACAAGTCTCTTTGTTTATTAGAAGCTGAAAACGAGACTCTGCTCACTATTGTTTACAGCATAAACAGTTATTATTTTACTTAAAAATAGCTGATGCCAATTTTTAATGAAGCTTTACACCATGGGTGCACAAATTTCCAGGAGATTTGATAAAAAATCACTAAAGATATAGCACATCAAAGTATCTGCATTCGAAAATGAGCATTAATTTGTTAAATATAAATATTTAAATAAAATTTTCTTCATGAAAGTTGAAGTAAACCCGAAAAGCTCCTGGCGCTTGTCGCTCCGTGTATGATTATCAGTGCGTCAACCTAACCTCAAATATCAGACGTGAAAATTTTGTAAATTATACCCTCCTTACTTCCTCTTTATTGCAAACTTACGCTCGGGTAAAAAGACTAAGTTTGCCCCCTAGGTGCCCAATATACTATTATCGATGTGCAGGTTGTTATTGACACACCATAGGGTAATGACGTGTGAGGTGTTTTCATCATAATTAATTACTAAAGAAAATGGGAATAAAAGTGAAAAAAAGGAATTGACCATTTTGAAAAGAATGATAATGAGTGTTTACTTAATAAAATAAAAAAAACTGTTTTAAGTTCATTTTCATATTACTAGAATATTAATTTTGCCGCCAATTTTATACTCATCTTAATACTAAAGGCCGGGCGAATAGGAAAAGATTCCTTGGTATTTGGCTAGTACTTTTTGACCCCTCACGTTCGGTATTTCATCTATTGACTATTCGCCTGGCTGCCTGAGGTCCGTTGAGGCGGTTCCCCACCGCATATTTTTGACTCTACCCAATCCCATTCAATTGCACACCATGTGCACTCCGTTGCACCATAAACTCAAAATTTTGCGCTAAAATCTGGAAGAGTTATCACAAGTGCTGGGGGGGGGGCTGGTGACACGCTAGCCCGCTCCTTTTCTTTAAAAACATCATTTCTTAATACGTAACCTTGAAGAACTTCAAGTGCACTCCATCGAATCATGTTTGCAAAAATGGGAGGGGTGGGGGTTGCTAGCGTGACTCCAACACCCCCACCTCAACAATTGCATTCATTCTTACAGCTTTGTGGAGCCGAATTTTTATGTCGCAGTGCAACAGAGCGCATTTGAGGTACAATCAAATATTTGGGTAGATGTCAAAAGTAAATAGTGGTGGGGCTGCTGCTACGGACCTGGCTGACTGGACGACTATCCACTACCTTTTCAAAAATGAGTCCAGTCAAATTGTTGGAAAAAGGGTATCAATGTAGAATTAACTTACGTAGTCTTTTTTTTTTTGTTTAAAGCCTTTATTTATGTGTGGAAAGTAATACCTTTAAGTTTTTACAAACAATTGTTACCACGTCACGAAAAATTCTTTGAAAAATTTGCGCAGATCACGTTTTATGGATAGCAAAAGCGATCTATAGATGAATAAAAGTAAACGTAATTTTCAGCAAATAAAAAAACATACAATTTTCTAAGTCAATATCTGCATGTCTATATGAAAAGGGCCTTTATGGTCGGTATAGAGTTACGCATAAAGGCATTTACCTATATGAATTCTCAATATTTTAAGCGTAAGACCAACCCTCTAGATTGAAAAACGAGTCGCCGGGGTATTTTTGAAGTTGGAACTTTGAAAAACCGCTTTTCGAGATAAGTGCATTTAAAGTTGACGAGTCTTACAAGCGCGTGTGTTATATTATTATAAATGATACTTTTCACCCTGACTTAGAAAAACGCAAATATCTCCTAAACTAGAACCGGTCATAAGGGCCCTTATCATATGGACGTACTTATATTAGGTCGCAAAATATAAGTTGTCAAAATTGACTATATTTGACTTGTTTCAGCAAGGAAGTTCATTCTCGATGTTTTCTAAAGGTACAGTAGAAGTCCGGTAAGTCGCAGTCCGATAAGTCACGATTTCCCTCATGACAATATTTCGCCCCTACAGCCCCGAAGTACGAAACTTATCGGACTTCTACTGTAGACTGTTTCTACGGCTTCTTCGTATGAAAACATATAATAATAAGTAAAGGAAAGAAAATACTGCGTAAAACTAACTATTAACATTAAAAATGATCTGTTGAAAAAAACTACACAAAAGTAATATTTACGACCAATATACCGCAAAGTACTTGATCTTCGTTCAAAGGGTGGTTTTTTGGGCATGCTGGAAGGGCGTGGGGGGTCCAGAAGAGAAAGCAATGCATATGTCACATTTGGGGAAGTGATTTTATGAGGTTCCTATAATTTGCACTCGATTTATTGAAAATTACGCCTTGCGGTTTCATATTTGTAGATATGGGGCGTTTCCGCCACGTTATTCTTATGGGGAAAAAGAGGGGCCTGGCGGCACCAGTAATTATTATCCGATCAAAAAAAAAAGTGTATTCGTTTTTTTGAGAAACCTACCAAAATGAGATATTCTCTCGAAGGAAATTCGAGCATTGCCTTTTTTTTGAACCACCCTACTGTTCAACACAGTTCCTATCCTGACGCAACCGCCTACGCCGATGCGAATTCAGTTTTGCGTTTAAGCATGCATGGGCCTTTAATTTAAAAATTAGGCTAGAAAAAAAATGATAAAAAATCTGCTCGCTTGGCGGGCATATTCTCATCGCGCGCTACGCTCGCAAGTTTGAGCGCGCCCAGGGCGCGCGTCTGTCGAATCTCGCATTATCACTCAATATGGCCGCCCCTGTGGGCAACTTACTCCTGTGGACAACCCGCCCCTAGGACCCTGTGGAGAAACCCTCCCCTTGTAAATATGGAACCCGCTGTAAATAATCGTCTCCTGCAAATAATTCGCCCTTTCCTTGGTGAATTAAGCTTATGTGATAAAAGAACCCCCGTACAATATCCACTCTCTGTGGCAGATACCCTTATAAGTCATCTGAAAATATTTCGTCCTCCCCTTGGAAAATAAACCCCATATCGCAAATCAACCCTCTATACGACATCCACTCTCTGTGGCAAGTGACCCCCTCGTATGAAATTAGCCCCTGTGGTAAATCATCCCGCTATTGGTCATCCACCCTCCTAAGCTAGTCACCCCCTTATACATAAAATTCACCCCCTGTGGGAAAGTCTCCCCCTATAGTAAATCTACCTCCTGTGGTAAATCATCCCTTTCTTCAAAATAAACCCGTTAATAATACCCCCCGTAACTGGTGCTTGAGAACCAACTTCATTTTTTAAGAATTGGCAGAAATAAGGGCCTTCGCCCGAACTGCTCAGCTTACTTCTCGACTAATTCCCAAGTTCCAAAAACCGAAAATTTCAAAATTTACTCCAGCAACCAACACTCACTCCCTATGACCTTGTAGCAGCGATGCAGAAACAAAAGTTTTCTTATAAATCGCTAGCGAAGCCTAACCTGGCCGACGAAGGCGATTCCGAAGTAGACGTTGGCGAAGCACGATTGTGCCGACAAAGACGTCTTCTTCCACCAACACCCCCAGTGGATAATCCTGCTACCCAGGTCTCCGAAAACGATGACCCTTTTCCTCAAAAATCTCGCGACGTTCAATGGGTACCCTTGTTACCCAGGTCGTCAAAAGAAATCGGGCTCCTAGACGTTTAGCTTCCATGCTGACCTAAAGCTTTGAGGATGACCCTGCTATCCAGATCGCCCCAAGAGTCGCCCGTACCAACAACTTGCGATCCCCAATGAGTACCTCTGATAAACAGGTTGCTCCAAGAGTCACCCATACAAACGACTGGCGATCCCCAATGTCCCTGCCCCCCAGATTGCCCTAAGAGTCTCCCATACAAATGACTTTTGATCCCCAATGGGCACCCCTGATATCCAGATTGCCCAAAGAGTTGCACATAAAAATGACTTGTGATCCCCAATGGGTACCCGTGCTACCCAGATCACCCTAACAGTTGCCCATACAAACGACTTGCGCTCCTCAACGGGTGACTCTGCTACCCAGATCCCCCCAAGAGTCGCCCATACAAACGGGTTAAAACCCACTGCCTTGTCAGGCACACAAGATCCTCCGGTTTCTCCAAACCGTCGAGAGGCCAAGACAAATTAGTCAATCATGTTCGTGCAAAGCTCCTCCGGCTCTGAAACTCCGTAGAGGGCGGCTTATAAAGAGGCCCCAGACCGATCCGTCAATTAAGATTCTCGACCAAGACCCTCTTGCCTAGAAGCGCCGCCGAGGGCGGCCTCCCAAAACAACCCTGATAAAACCAAGAACCTCCGTCACAGGAACGCCGTCGAGGGTAGCCTCCAATGCAGCCCCAGATTGACCAAGACCCTCCGGCACAGGAGCGCCGCACAGTGGGAAGAAACGTACTCTTTCGTTTCAAAATCGTAGAACTTTTGATATGAATAACCTAGAACGATGATTTTTTTTAAAATATACATGAATACCTACATAATACAGGCAAAATACAGA
>JAUMHM010000083.1:11727238-11741019 GCA_032362435.1 Melikaiella ostensackeni
GGGTCACAGGAAAAATTCATTCGCTCAAATAGGTTCATCGGAACAGCATGAAATATTCTCCAACATTCAATGAAAATTATTTGTTTATATCGATGAGCAGACAAAATGTTGAAAAAATGTTCAAACTGTGCGATATTAGGAACTTTTCTCGACTCATAGGATTTGAAATACTTTTACAAGCAAAATACGCAGCACAAATCCTTATATTCGCCAAAACTGGGACATTTACCTTAACTCTGAGATAGAAGACAAGAAAGTTCAAGTATGGCCCAAATTGTTCATCATTCAATTTATTGAATTGAATAATGTAATCCTATAATAAAATGATTAATATCTACATAAGATTTGGAACAAAATTTTGGAAATAATAAAAAGAAAATCGAGGGAAATCAATCAGTGTATTCGACAGTGTTATATTTATATGTTCTATTGTTTATGTATATAATTTATATATGTAATAATAATAAATTTTTCCTACTCCTAATTGTCCTCCCCCATTCGTTATTTCATACTTTATTTCCAAAATGTATGTATATATGAAGACATCATTTATTATAAAATATATTATATTTCTATAATTTTCAATTTCTCTCTTTTTTATTTTTTATTGTAATTTTATAAACATTATTTCATAAAATTAACTTTGTCGAATACGCTGATTGATTTTTTTGATTTTCTCCTTATTATTTCCAAAATTTGATTATTGAAATTATGTTGATAATAATTATTTTATTATATGATTACATTATTTTATTCAATATATTGAATAAATACCATTTTGGGCTATTCCGGCCCTTCCTTGTTTTCTACCTTAGAGTTACTACCGTTTTCGCCTTTTTAAAAAAATTGAGTTTTCTAATTTAATTCTTTTCATTGAATATACATTTAACTATCCGTTCAACTCCAGTCTCGGGTATGGTCTGCTTTGGCCGTGAGGCTCTTCCACGAATTTTTACGATGTAAACAGTCAAGGCGATGTGAAACATTTCCAGCAATTAATACCATTTTTCATTTCCATTTGTCAATGTAATTATAACTAAGCTTCACAATAAAGCTAGAAATAATTTGACTAAAATGGTGTTTTCATGGCCATATTAGTAACCAGAATATTAAGATACATCGCCAATTTATGGTGTGGCCAATTATGAACGGATGTTTTTTTGTAAATACTGGAAATGGGGTCAAATATAATTAGGAGGTAGATTTTGCTGAGTTAGGGTGGTTTTTAAAAAAACTGGATATGGGGTCAAATATAATTAGGAGGTAGATTTTGCTGAGTTGGGGTGGTTTTTAAAAAAAACTGGAAATGGGGTCAAATATAATTGAGAGGTAGAATTTGCCGAGTTTGGGTATGACCAACTATAAACGGGTGGTTTTTTCAAAACACTGGGAGTGGGGTCGAAAATAATTGAGAGGTACACGTCGCCGAGTTGGGGGATAGCCAACTATGAAGAAAAGTATTTTTTTAACTTCTGACCTTGACAATTACATTTGCGAATACACTTAACTCGGAATTTAAGTCTCCGGGAATCATGTCTTTCTTCGAATTTCCACCGGCTCCCATTCTTCGACTAGGTGGTCCAAGGAGCCGAGAGAGAGGTCAAGTGAGCGCAGTGTAGTCGACCAGTTCTGTAGCCACAAAGTAGGCAGTTTGAACACTTGCGTGCATATTTCGCATTTATTTTCAAATACACGCGGAAAATTCTCTTTTCATTAACTAGGATTCATTATCAAGAAAGGTTCATCCTTCATGGTAACCAAAATCTAGATTTATACAAAATTCAGTAATTAATATTATGTATTCCTACTGGAAATGGTTCATACGGCCCTGACTGTTTACGTCGAAAAAATTTTTGGGAGAGCCGCATGGCCATCCCAAGCCATACTCGAACCCCGACATAAATTCAGAGTTGAGTGTATTTTTATGTCCGTCTCCGTAATAACCACATGGAAATACATCGATTTATGAGGCTGGAAAGGGGTAGACGGCTATCTCCTTTATTTAAATGCGCTGATTACGAAAATTATAGCGAAAATTGGCGCAAATTTGATTTTCTTGGTAAAAACCATAAAAACCCCATAAGAATCATGGTTTTTCACGTTTATCTGGAGAACCATCAGAAGTTGTAAAAAATAATGTCAACAAAAGTTGTAGACTTAGTCAAAATACATATTTTATGTTGAATCCATTCTTTTCAGGAGCGAAATTTTCCGAGATATTTGATGATAAGGATGGAAATTTCATGCCTAGCCCCTGCCGAAAACGTTAGTATTTTTTTTACCTTTGATTTTTTTGAAACTCCGCATTTGCACGTATTTTGACGCGGTTATCAAGAAAATAATAGTGCGAATTTTATTTTCATGTCGAAGACCATGGATAACCCATGAAAGTCATGGTTTTTCGAATTTATTTCGGTAAATACAGAAAATTTTGGAAAAATTTTCAGACAAAAGTTATAGATCTATTCAAAGTATATATATTGGAACCTAAATACTTTCCCTTTAGGAGCAATAGTTCCTGAGAAAATTGCTATTGAAATTTAGTACGTGTAACAGGTTTGAGTGCAGTGAGTGATAGGCCTTTCTTCGCCGTCCGCGCTGATGGTACTTTAGGAGCAGTTGGTTGAACAGGCTGACTGCAGACGTCTATGAAGGAAATATAACTTATGATGTATTTAATTACATCAGTTACATCAATTACAATGCGGAAAGCCACCTCTTTGTCTGGCCACAGAAATAATGTTGGTCAGATTCCTTCCCCTTTCCAACTTCTCTTGTGAGGCGGAAAGGCACTCCTTTGTCTAGCCACAGAAATAATGTTGGTCAAACCCCTACCCCTTTCTAAAGTCTTGTTGGGAGGCGTAAGTAAAATTAGGTCAAAAAATATATAACAGCAGTGATTGGTCATAGGAATACTCAAGTTTTCGGCAGGGGCTTGGTATGAAATTTTAATCTTTATCATCAAATATCTCGAACACTTCGACTCGTACGAAAAAATTGGATGAAACATAAAATGTATATTTTAGCCAGGTCTAGAAATTTTGTTCGAATTATTTTTCAAAATTTTCAATGGTTCTCGAGATGAACATAAAAAACCATAATTTTTATAGGGTTTTTTTATGGTTTTTACCATGAAAATCGAATCTGCGCCAATTTTTACTATGATTTTCGTAATCAGCGCGTCAAAATACATGAATATACGAGGTTTCACAAAAATCTGAGGTAAGGGCTATTCGGAACTTTATCCATGATTTTTATTCTTGTTAGCAAAATAATTATTATTGAATAATTTATTCATTCAATTAATTCTTGCAATATTGGATTGAATATTTTTATTGATCGAATAATATTATTATTGATAAACTTTATATATGCGTATATAAGATTCTTAATCGCAAAATTCGTTTTCAAAAAACTGGTACGATCTATTCTTAGCGGCGCTCAAATGATTTGATTAATTTCAGAATTTCCTCAAAAACGAAAATGATCTCTATTGATTCAATAGAGATCATTTGAGTTTTCGAGGTAGACTCTTCCCCTAAATTCCCTAAATTCAAAAAAGGATTTCAATTTTCCTAAACAATAACACCAGGAGCAGATCAAAATAATAACACTATAAGTAAGATACGTATCTTAAAATTTTATTTTGCTTGATACTTTACAATATAATACAAATGACGTGAATCATATATTCTGATCCGTTTTGAAACTCGTACATACGGTTAGCCGTGAAATAGTGCTAGGTGCACAAGCAGGGACTTGGACTACGCGCTAATTGGTATGTACTATAAACTCTCTGATTTCTAATGATTTCCTAATAATTTCCCAAAGAAAATCCCATTTCGTACTTGGGAATTCAAAAAAGTTGAATGCACCCAAGATATTTGAATTTTCTTCAAGATTTCTCTGCAATAATACCATTTTCGACTCGAAAGTATGCAGAAAATACCGAAATCAGAGTACTAGGACGATAAAAATATAATTCTTAAGGCTTCAACCCTTTCAAGCGTCGCGAAAGCTTTCACATTTCATAATCAAAATACCTAATTATTAGAACTCACAATGCTGATAGAAGGCCCATGTATAAAATATGATAAGGCCCGGTGAAAATTTATAATACTGAAATTGTTCAGAAAATTGAATTCCTACTAAATCTTTCTGCAATCATCTTTCAGGCCACAGATTGATTAATACTGAGGTCCACGCATTCACACCGATGAGAGATCTGGTCGAGGAGAAATACAAATAAAAAAATAAAATAAAACACAAAATTATGAACATGTCACGACTGCAACGTCGAACTGTTCTCGTCAATTTTGAATGGCCAAGTCAGTAAAATAGCTTACATACGAGTAGTCAATCACAATTATCCACCGAAGACGTATCCGTGTCCGTGAAAGTATCCTACACGGGCAGGTGCTCGTTGCATTGCGGGTTAGACAAATACAATAATACAAGATCGTACAGTAAAGTACAATGAACAGTATAATAAAACCAAATGAAATAAAATAAAATATAAAGAATTAAAATAATACAATATAACGATCACGTGAGCCTGGGCAGAGTTTTTTTCTCGGGATTTATTGCTACCTTAATCTCAATATAAAAGCTTTCTCATTTAATTTAATAAAATTTAAACTTAAAATAAATTTAATTTAAGCTCCAGTAAGGCTCCTTCTCAATAACGCACTTCTGAGCTGACTTCTTCCTTATCATATCCTCTATGAAAGGACACGTCTAACTCAGATAAATGATTATTGAACCAGCCTTTTCGAATAGGCTGGACACCCAAAACTCAGATCAGATGTCGTCACTCGTTTTGGCTCTTTAGAGCGTATGTTTTCTAGAATTTTGTATTGTTTATGGCGATCAGGATGATCAGCTATTGGCTATACTTGGCTCATGCGTAGAAAAATAACCTCCACTGCGCATGCCGGAAATTTCAGCGAATAGCTGTTCGTCATGCATAATAGAAAATGCTAGAAAACGTGAGGCCTAAGGAGCCAAAAGGAGTGGTGACATCTGCTCTGAGTCTTGGGTGGTCAGCCTAATTTGATCTTCTCTAATTCGCACATTTTGGTAGCCCTAATTAAAATAATATCAGAACCCGAATCACAGGTATGCCTGCACAGGTCACAAAAATGAAGACTTTATACACAGAGCGAGGAAGACAATGACTGACGAGAATGAAAATAAGGAACTTCGCCAGAATTAATGAACAGAGCATTCGAATCATTCGAATCACCCAGGATACGACCAAGGGAAAATAAAATCGTGCAGGGCGAAAATAAGCACTAAGTGAGGCTAGAATAGTCCTCGTCCGAGTTGTCTGGATGATGAGCTTTACGCAAAGGATGATTTCATTTTGTGGAGCGCGTTTGTCAGGTGGGTCATCTCAAGGTTGATCTGAGAAACAAGGTTTTCCAGCCTTTCGACAGTGTCGAGGACCTCCACGCGTTGTGTGTGGGGGTTGAATCTGACTTCGAAGGGTCTGCTCATTGTGCTGACCCACCGACGGAATTTTTCCTTGGCATCTTCGAAACTTTCTGCAACATAGTAGACTGGTTGGTAGTCCTGATCCTGATAGGGCTGGAGAGCTGTGGTCGAGGGCTCGAAGGGTCTGTGTTCGCATTTGTCACTAAGTGAGTGAAGAAGTTCCCCATAGGCTGAAAGCAATCCTGCCCCATAGGCCTTGACCTCCTTTCCCTCCCTGCAGAGACCAAATTCAACAGTGAACCAGTAGATGGTTGAAAGTTTCTCGATTTCCTCGTCTGATGCACCTAGGGAAGCGAGACCAATTTCTTGCGAGAATTGAGCGAAGCTGGGGTCTGCTAGAAGTGGCATGTGTCCGAGAAGTTCGTGGATGCAGTCCCTGGAAGAGAAAATAGTTTTTATGGGTGGTTCAATGTTATTAGGTAGAAGAGGGAAATATTGCGTTGACCATTATCATTAAGAATGAAGGAAGATCTTGAAAAAAATTCGTTCTCCCGTCTTGTTAGGACCCCTCCGTAGCTAAGTCTGGCATGCGAGGGATCCTGCGCTCGATACCCAGCGGAGTTAAAAGGCATTCGTTTTTTTACAGAAAATTTTATTCGAGATTTCATTTAATATTTCATCTTGTTTTGAGTGACGTTAAAATATTCCCAAAAATTGATTAGTCAACTGAGTTGGTACGGTGGATTTTCGATTTCCGGATGGTTAACACGTTTCATTAGAATGGATCAGAGCGAATAAAATGAGAATTTATACAAAATTTCATAAAAGGAAAAAGATTGCTAGAATTCCAATTTCAAATTGCTCAATTTTATGCCCCTCATATCGACATTGTTTTAATTTGACTGACATTACGATCGAAATATTCAATTTGGTAGATTTTTTATTAAAAAATGATTCAATTTAGAAAGCCTATTCTTAAGGCACGAAACAGTATTATAATGCTAGTTTTGAATATTCATTCGGTAATTTTTGAATTCAAAAGTATTTAATCTCGTAAATGTGCATAGTTTTCAATTTTCAAGGTATATGTTTAATTTTTATTTCTTCACACTGCAACGTTTTCATTCTGAGAATCTATAATATTGAAAGCTTCGTTTTGAATTTGTCAATGATTGTACTAAATTTGAAACTTTTGAATTCGGTAAACATAAATTAGACACATTTTAATTTTAATGTTTGGGAAGCCTCGAATTTTAAATTGAATAATATTAAAGGCTTCAAATTTAATATAGTACAATTCTAAGCACTGCAAATTAGAAATTATTCAGTTTTGAATACTTTGAATTCAAAGTTGTTATATTATTCAATTGAAAAATTCAATAATGTTGAATTATATTTTTCCAGATAGAAGTTACAATAATTCTCATTTACAGATTGTATTATTTTGAAGGCTTTTAATTCAAAATTGTGTAATTGCAAAAGCTTTTTATTCCAAACGCTTCAAACAGAAAATTGCAAAATGAGGCATTCAATGAAAATTTTTTTAAAATTTATATTTTCATATGTGATATAAATTTTCTCAGCTGCTAATAATTTCCCAGTTTCAAAGTTTAATTATGAAATTTCGGAAGGTGCACAATTTCGAAAGATTTAGAACTGAAACACAATAAATTATTTTAAGTCTTGAACGCTATCACTTAAAGCTTGTTTAATTTTGAACCATTTCGACTTAAAATTATCCAATTTTGAATGCTTCAAACTGAAAACAGTCTATCAGAGCTTTTAAAGTAAAATTTCATAATTTTGAAAGACTCGAAAATGAAAATTTCTTGTAATTTTTAATATTTACAGTTTAAACTATTCGTCTTGTAAAAGTTTTCAATACAAAACGGTTATAATATTGAAGCTTTAATTTTTAATTTAATAAGTGTACAATCTGAAAGTATTCGAGTACAGAGAAATTGAAAATCATTTAATTCTGAACGCTAATAATTTGAAAATTTGTTTTAAGAAACTAATTTTTTAACGATGACGATAAAAAAATTTCTTAATTGTTGCGACTTCCTATTTGAAATTATTGTACATTTCTCAACTTTTCAAATTCGAACGCATACCAAAACATAATAATGAATTACACAATTTTGAATATTTTATTTTGAACTTTGTCAGAAAAATTTTTTCATTAAATCGGTAAAAGATTTGCCGTCTTATTCCATTGAAAAAACAACATGTTTCAGTGGTAAATGATTCTGTACCTTGAGCCTATCCGATTTGAAAAGAATTTGGTCCCAATTTGAGAATGATTGTTTTTAAATTTGATCAAATTTTTTCTGAGATTTGAGTTGTGATCCTCACTCATTTACAGAAATCTCTTATTTTGTGAAAATTGCACTTGTGTCCAATAATTATAATGAAAGAATTAAAAGAAAGCCAATTTTCAAACTTCAATTGACACTTTATGAAAAATTAAGACAATGATGAAAGGAAAGCATTAAAAAATTAATAGGAATGCAAAAGCGTCAAGGTGACCGGACGGACAGACAGAATGAAGCCAACATACTTTATTATAATAGAATATACAAGATTAATTAATTAATTAAATTTTTTTTAAATAAAATTCTAAAGCTGCCATTATCTTAAATTTTAGTAAATAAAGGATTACCGAGCAAAAGGACGTAAGTGCCGAAACGCAAATTTTACAGGAGGCGCAAAAAACTGTCTAACTTGAGCGCATTTAATTTTGGCCAAAATAAAAAAGGACTTTCCAGCTATTACTTGGCTCTATCGAAGCATGGAAGGAACATATTTAAAGAGGCAATAGTCTTCGAGAAATTTGTTGTCAAAGAACGGCGCATCGGAAAAAACGCTGATTTTAAATAAGAAAGAGTTGCATAACTTTTTTATTTGTCAATTTAAAAAAAGTACTCTTGAACTATTACTTAGCTCTATCAAGCCACAAGAGGAACATCTGAAAAGAGTCAATAATCTCCGAGAAATCTTTTGTCAAAGTTCGGCGTGTTCCAAAAAACGCCGATTTTGACTGAGAAAGAGTAGCATAACATTTTTATTTTTTTCAATTGAAAAAAATAAGTACTTTCAAGCTATCACTCAGCTCTATTGAAACGCGAAAGAAACGCTCAAATGAAGGCAACCATCTCACAGTGGGATAGAAGCTCAAAAAACTGGCCAAAAGTCAATATTTCGACGGATTTGTATATGAAACTTAGAAGAAGGGGGTGTTCAAGGTTGCTGATTTCGAATTTGGCGCCAAAAATTACAAATTCGAAATAGCGGGTCCAATATGACGGCCAAAATTCCCGAATTTTCACATATTTGCATAAGACTTGGTATGGGGGGGGGTTTGAGGTCAGTGATTTCGAATTTTATGTTCATTTCAGCATTAAAATTATTTGATTTTACCGACAAGGTGATAGTTGATGATGGAATTTTGTCTTCCATTATTACTTGATATCATCTGTTTATTTTTCGCGTAAATTATATTAACAAAATTGTCTTGGATCCAAAAGCCCTCGAGCTCCTTATTTCAGAATAAATACGCAGGAGACAATGAGTAAAACATATCCGCGACTATTTAGTAGACTATTAGAAATAAACCAAGAATAATTATATTTCACATACAAGTATGACACTCAAAAAGCGTATGCTCAGTATTGTTGAACAATTTTTCGTCCTTAAATATGCCTATAAATATTGTTTCACGCCAAGTAAAATAACAAATGATCACTAAACACCACAAGCAACACCATTTAGAGACAATGAGAAAAAAATCATAATCTTTTTCTGTACATGAATGCTGACACGGTGCATTTGTTTATAAAATGAACTAATAATGTCGCATGACAAATTTTCATGATCGACCATCACTTTGTCGGTAAAACCAAGTGATCTTAATGATGAAAATGAACTTTACAAACAAACCATTCATGATATTGTGTATTCTTTACTACAATTTGTTAATGACAAATAAGTTGATAAGTTATTAAATTTTCTATCTTCCAAACCCTCACGTTCATCAAATTCAAGCAATGCGGAGCTAAGAAAATTTTTTTAAAGAAAATTTAACAAGAAAGTCTACAAAATCGACCTTTTTCCCCTATTTGCATTAACATGGAAGATTAAAGAAACAAAAATTCAAAAATCGACATACACAGATCTTTTTAAAATTCAATGCTGCTTATCTGCATATCTGTCGAATGGCAGCTGTATTTTTTATCAAAAGTCGTAGGCTAGTCATGGCCTACGATTTAGTTCAACTTTCAACCAAGTAGTTCAATTTTTGACCAAAAAGATCAATTTTCAACCAAGAAGATTAATTTTCTACCAGAAAAGAAGGATTTTCAACAAAATACATAAATTTTCAACTTAAAAAGATAAATTTTCAACCAGATAGTTGAATTTTTAGTTAAAAAAATTAATTTTCAACCGACGAAAAACGGATTTCCACAAACAGTGAAATGTTCAATTAAAGAGATGAATTTTCAACTAAAATGTTAAATTTTCAAGCAAGAAAAAAATTTTAGAAAGGAGTGCAACTTTCAACCAAGTACTTGAATTTTCAATCAAATAATATGAATTCCCAAAAAAATGTAATAGTTGAGATTTCAACCAGAAAAGATGAACTTTCAACAAAATAATAGGATCTTCAACCAAAGCATATTAATTTTCAACGGAGCGGTTGCATTTTTAACCAACCAATTAAACCAAATAGTCGAATGTTATCTAAACAAAGATCAATTTTCAACCAAACAGTTGAATTTTCAAATAAAATGATGAATTTCCAAGCAAAAGATTGAATTTTTAACAAAAGAGTTCACCTTTTTTCCAAGTAGTTGAGTTTTCAACCAAATAATATGAATTCTCAACAAAAAATGTTATAGTTGAGATCTCAACCAAAAAGATGAAGTTTCAACAAAATAATTGAATCCTCAACCAAAACAAATTAACTTTCAACCAAGCAGTGGCATTTTGAACCAACCAAATGAAACAAATAGTTGAATTTTCATTTGAAAAAGATCAATTTTCAAACAAATAGTTGAATTTTCAAGTTAAAAGAATGAATTATTAACACAAAATAGAATAATTAATATTTCAACTGAAAGAGATTTTAATTTGAAATAAACAGTTGGATTCAACCAAAAAAAGACGAATTTTTTTAACCAGAAAAGTTGAATTCTCAACCAAAACATATTAATTTACAACCAAATAGTTTCATTTTCAACCAAAAAAGATAACCTTTTTATCAGAAGAAATGAATTTTGAAACCATAAGGACGAATTTCCAACAAAAGAGCTTAATTTTCAACCAAGAGAGGTTTTTTAGTCAAGAGAGTGAAAAAATTTCTACCAAACTGTTAAATTTTCAAGCCATAAAGGCGAATTTTCTAAGAAAACAATTGAATTTTCAAGCAAAAAAGTATGACTTTCCAACATTATTGTTGAATTTCCAACAAAATAATTCAATTTTCAACCGGATAATTAAATTCTCGATTAAAAAAGATGATTTTTTAACTAAAATTATAAATCTTTAACAGGAACGGTCAAATTTTCAATCAAAACATTAATTTTAAAACAAAAAAAGAATATTCCATTTTTGGAAATTATTTATTTTCCTTCGAAAAATGTTTCTATATTTCTGGAAGATTTAACAACAACTGACTTAAATAACAACTGACACTCGAAAACTCATGAAAATCCATGAAAGGTGATTGATCTTAAAATCGGATCATTGTGATGCGCAATTTGCTGATCAAATAAAAAATCCGAAATCTATATAAAAGCTGTGCATATCATTTTAATCCGATTTCAGGATCAAATTGATCAACTGGCATTTGCTGTGTTTAAAAGGTTATGTTTCTTATTTTTCCTTCCAAACTATCTTAGTTTATGTAAAAAAAAGCACTTTCCATAATACCTTAAAATTTTCGTTTTAATTGGAGATATTTAACAAATTCCACTGTAAGAAAATTGCATGTTACTTTCAAAATTAAGTGCTGATTTTTCGATCAATATTCCATATTTCAGGATGAAGCTTCGTTTTCAGTTACTTTCATGTGTCAATTTGAAATGAAATACTTCAATCGATTGCATCAAAAAATGGACTTTTGGTCAGTTTTTTGAGCTCCTATCCCACTCATCATTTGAGAGAAAACCCTCATCAAATAACGAAACGTCCCAAAAAAGCCAATTTTGACTCAGAAAGAATTGCAAAACTTTTTTGTTTTTTAATTTTAAAAAACCAAGTAATTACTTTCGAGCTATTATTTATCTCTATTGAATCGCGATAGGAACATTCTGAAAGAAGCAACCACTTCCAAAGAATACCTTTGTGAAAGGTACGGCGTGTCCCCAGAAAGAAAAATATTGACACGCAAAGTGTTGCATAACTTTTTTCCCTTTCAATTAAAAAAAAAACAAACAAGAAAGTACTTTCAAGCGATTACACAGCTCTTTTGAATCGTAAAAAGAACAGGCAAAAAAAGTAATTACCTTTTTTTTAAATAACCAAACATGGATTTTGACCCATTTGAAAATCCAACGGGGCCATAATCTTCTACTTGCAGGGGCATAAGTTAGGTCAAAAAAATTACTTTAAGCCAATAAAACCAATTTCCGAAATTCGGCACTCAAACCGTTTTGCCCGGCGACCCTTTAAATGCAATCTGCCTCTCATAAAAACTCGAAATTTCAAAAATCAGGAAAGAATACCAAAGCATCATAAGAGACGAATCAGGATTACTTAAAATATGCTTTCATCCTTTCCCATTTCTCTGAGATCGAGTTCATGGAGAACAAGTTCTCGCCAGCGAAAGTGAGTTATCAAAAGCGTCGCGTCGTTAAAAGCCAATTAGAGTTCCATTACAAGCTTAGAGGGGTGTGTTAATTTTATTATGATCGTACTCTGTGCAGCAGGCCTCGTCATAATGCATTATTGATTGCTATCTCGTAGTTCTGTATGAAAGCCAAAATTCATCAAGCCAAAGAGATGAAAGCTAACTTTTCAAATAACCAAGCCAAAAGAATTCACGCATTTTCAAGAAATGATTAAATATTTACAAGTTTGGGTTCTCGAAAACTTTCTTGCATAGAGACAATGTAGCGTAGTTTCACGAAAAACCCGCGGGTATATTCCAAAACCTAACTCTAAGAGTTGAAGTCGGGATAAAAATTGGCCTATCAAAAGTTACCAATTTATTTGTAGTGGAACAAATTATGAAAGTCTCTTGTTTGATAGGCTGAAAAAATGCATTGGGGTTAGAGAAGTGTCAAACATGCGTCAAATATTTTACTCTCATCAAACCTTCTCTGGAAGGAGGTTTGGAAAGCGTGTAAAAATATTTTGTCTTTGATTTGTCTTAAAAACGTCCCACTTTCTTTTCAAGACGTTGAAGTCTAGCTCCGTCTCAGAAGACAGACTTCATAGATATCAAATTTTGTCTTACGTTTATGGTTACAGCTCTCAGGGGCAAGACCAACGGAACTTGTCTCAAGACATGAAGATTTCTGTTACACATGTCTGAGCGAAAGGCCAATTAAAAAGGGACCAGGTAATCTGGACTTAAATTTAGAAATAAATTTTCGGCTAAGTATTTAAAATAGCTATTTAGAAGTAAAAAAAAAGAAAATAATCTATGGGTCTTAACGACTATAGCCATATAAAATCTGCTTAAAAAAGATCATTATTGTAGTTTTCTATAAGGATCTCTTGAACCGTAAAAAATATGGAAAAACGGAAAACATTTTCGGAATTGTCGCCAATAGGCATTGGAAACCTTTTTTCTGATTCAAGACATAAATAAAGTCTGGCTCCATCTCAGAAGCCAGACTTCATAGCCGTCAAATTTTGTCTTACGTTTATTGTTACAGCTCTCAGTGGCAAGACCAACGGAACTTGTCTCCAGACTAGTATAAAGAAGGAATAGCTTTTATGACGGTAAGGGTAACCCTTTTCGCCAGGGCAGGTAGGCATTGGAAACCTTTTTCTTGGTTCAAGACATGAATAAAGTTTGGCTCTGTCTCATGAGCCAGACTTTCAGAAAGTCTTCAACAAGTCTTGAAAATGTCTTGATTGCCCGTCATCAAGAGGAAACCCAAGACGGAATATTTTTACACTGGAAAGAGTTAATGTTTTGACTCTGAGAGTTAGGCTTTAAAATAAAGCCCTGGGGTTTTACTTTTATCTTGAAGTTGGATCAAAGTGATTTGCAGCAAACTGATACTCAGTTGATTAAAATGATCTAGATTTGGTAAGGAAAATTATAATTGGCAAGTAAAAACTGACATTTTGATGCATGTATCGAATGTCAATGTTCACCTTATAGCACCTTA
>JAUMHM010000083.1:12032847-12055043 GCA_032362435.1 Melikaiella ostensackeni
GAGATGGATGCAGAGAGCTGTCATTCTTGGGTCGCTCCGTGTCCTTAGGACTCACGATGGTTTCGCCGGCCCTTCATTCATTGGGCTGTGCCTGAAGTTTTCTTTTTATAATATTATAATATTATATTATATTATAAAAAAATCAATATATTAATACAAACAGTAAAAACACATTGAAATTATTTAATGTGTTCTTGCCGTATTCTTAGATGCTTTAAATTCTGTTCTTTTAGGGCCTTTTTACGGCATATTCATTCTACTTTAATTCTTTATGAGAAGAGTACAGACCAACAGGAACTGTAAGTATCGCGCTTTTTCATATACTACTGCAAAAACAGCAAAAAAATGAAGAATAAAAAAATTTTCCGAACGAATCGTAAAATTTCGAAATTTGTAATTGAAATTTCAAACTCTCGGACGTAAATAGGAAAAATAAATTTTTTCAAAAATTATTTAGAATAAACAATAATTTAATTCCTAAATAAAAAAAAATCTTGAAACTTTTTATGAAAATGTATAATACGTAAAAACTCAACTGAAAAAGACTCATGAAGAAATTGTATAAAATTTTCACCTTGAGCTCTATGGAGATATCAGTGGCATCCTTACATAGAAGTCATTATAAATCGCCAATTTAAATTATAAATCATTATAAATCGCAAGATCATAATTTTTTGCAATTATTTCAAGCAACTTCATGAATCCGTTCCTTATACCTTTTCAACATTCTGCAAACACTTTATAAGTAGCTTTTAGTCATTGTGGATACAAAAAGAGGAAAATCTACAGTGCAAGCGTATTTGGTACTTTAGGAAGTTTGAGGATGAGCATTTCGTCTGAGATCTCTGTAACTCATTTTGACAAACATATATTGAATAAACGAAAATTAACTATTCTGGAAAATTATTATTCTATAAATAGAGACGATATTTAGCATAATAATATTTTAAATATTGCGAAAGACCTCTTCCTCACATCAGAAAACACACATACAATCACTCAGGTGTAAATCCGACAGCCATTGCGTTTTCTGCTTCTCAGCTTATTCTATTAAGGATTGTCCTCATGAATAAGGAGCATTCGCATATGATGTCGCGCATGTTTAAGATATTTTAGACGTCCCCTACACCTTGTTACGCGCCTTTTCTATGCTTATACACGTAAGTCACGCACGTGACATCATATGTGATCGCTCCTATATGCAAAAATAACATGATGGCTAATTTCACGAAGAAAGAAATTTTGGACAGTATTGCTTTTATCTATAACTTCTGTATTTTTTCCAAAAATATCCATTATTTCAAATTTGTAATTTTTTACGTCAAATTCGAAATCAGCGATCCCAAAAACCCCATTATACCAAGTTTCAGACAAATACGACGAAAAATCGAATTATTTCCACTTTTATTGAAATCTGGCCCACTGTGAGCTGTTTAATTATTGATTAAAATAGTGACGTTAGTTCGAAGTTAGAATTATATTACGCCATGTCCTTTTTTGAATTGTTATGAATGAAAAAATGCCAACCTCGTAGCGCATATTTTATATGGATAACCTAAATTCAATTTGAGTGATAACAATTTTCAAAAATATGTTTAACCTTGAAAGTAACTATCGGAATATTATCCGCAAGTTAATAATTTGAGAATAACTCATTTAATTCAAGGCATTTAACACAAAAGAATAATGTAAACTATCATTCTGTTGAACTTTTTATTAAAAATTTGCATTATAAATAGTTCAATTACAAAAATTTTGTGGGCATTGCGTACTATAATTTTGAGGAAAAAATGAATTTTTTTAATCTCATATTACGCCATGTCCAAAACCAATTTTCTACATCAGCTAAAATACATTAATAATAATCTTCAAATTCGTTCATTCACTTTGTCCACATTGAAACTCCCATGTTTCCGCTTGCTTTTCGCGTGTTTTTTATTTTGCGACTTTTTCTACCATGTCAATGTGACAGTTTATTAGTACACGTTAATTTGACATCTTGTAAAATTCTGTTCCCACTTGAAGTTGTTTTGATTGAATGAGAAGTCTTTAGTTTGAACTAAAATATCAAATTCTCATCATGTTACATAGACATAACAATCACTTTTATCTGACTATAGGATCATTTAATTGAAGAATTTTTACTTACAAATCTATAACATTGAATACATTTCAATTCAAAATCTTCAAAATTGAATAATTTTCAATTTGAAATCTTCAAAGTTGAACTATTCCAAAAAAAGCATTCTAAATCACATAATTTTAAACTAAAAAATATTTCAAAAATAAAATATAATATAATATAAATAAAATATTTTTAAAATAAATTTCAATTTTGAATCTTCAAAATTCAACCATTCCAAAAAAAACATTCAAAATTACATCATTTTAAACTGTGAACATTCCAAATTAATTAATCTTCAATTGAAAATCATAAAAATTGATGAATTTTGAATTGCAAATCTATAAAATTAAATAAATTTCAATTTTACATCTTCAAGATGGAATAATTTTCCATTTTAAATCTTCAAAATTAAACTATTCCAAAAAAAGCATTCTAAATTACATGATTTTAAACTATAAACATTTCAAATTAATGAATCTTCAATTTTCAATCTTCAAAATTGAAGTATTCCAAACAAAGCATTCGAAATTGCATCATTTTCTTTTTTACACATTAAATATTGTAGTCTTTAATTATAAATATGAAAAATTCAAGAATTTCCCATTGTAAATCTTCATAATTGGAATACATATTCCAAAAAAAAAAAGTTCAAAATTACATCATTAAAAACCGCAAATATTTCAAATTAATGAACCTTCAATTGTAAACCTTAAAAATTGAGGAATTCAAAGTTGCAAATCCATAAAATTGACTAAATTTCAATCTTCATTCTTCGAAATTGAATTATTCCAAGAAAGTATTTGAAATTACATAATTTTAAACTATCAACATTTCAAAGTAATGAATCTTTAATTGAAAATCTATAAAATTGAATAAATTTCAATTTTAAATCTTCAAAATTGATCTATTCCAAAAACAAAGGATTCAAAACTGCATTATTTTCTATTTTACCATTAAATATTAAGGAGTCTTTAATTACAAATATTCAAAATTAAAGAATTTTCCCTTGAAAATCTTTCAAAATTGGACTACATGTTCAAAAATTTAAAAAACGTTAAAAATTACATATCTTTAAAATATAAATCTTGAAAATTGAATCATTTGGAATTCTATATTTTCAAAATTCAAGAATTTTCAATTATAACTTCTGAAAATTGTATAACTTTGAATTGTAAATCTTTCAAATAGAGAAATTTCTCAATTTTGAAAATAAACAAATAAAAATGATTAAAGATTTAACTTTTACAATTAAAAATTCTGTAATTTTGATGACTTACATTTGAAATTTCTTCAATTTGGAAGAACTAGAATACATTCAGCATACATTCAGCATTGAAGAATCTTCAATTGCAAATCTTTAAAATAGACTATTATTGCAAAAAGATTTTCAAAAGTTTATGATTTTAAACTATAAACATTCAGAATAAAGAAATGCCAATTAAAATTAAAATTGTATGAAAGCCGATATAGCTATTTTGATATTCATTTTAATTGATGATTATTATTATTAATTATATTTTATAGTACTTTGAATTAGGACATATATTGTAATTTAATTATTAGGCAATTGCAATAAGAAGCATGATATAAGCGCGCGTAGCTCGCTATTTTTGCCAGTACATTGATAATATTAGAATTTGTGCTTATGTGTTCTTGATCACGCATTGTGTTTGACCCATAAACTTACTTTGACATTTAACAACATCTGAATATAGAATAGAGAATATACGGTTAAACTTTGAAACTCATTTTCTCAGTTTGACAGTTGAGGGACGTGGCGTAGTATAAAAAGATTTAAATTGAAAATTAGAAAAAATATACTATATACTTTTAATACTTTTGAACAGATTCTGAATTTCTGACTTTTAAATCTGTGATTTCTATATAAAAAATTTTAATTCTTTATTTTTAATCCTTTCCAAGTAGCCTACTTGGTGGATTAGGGTCGTGGAATGCTCAAGACCCTATCATAAATCAGATATTCGGGATTGAATTTCATAAATAACATTATTTTTCAATTCTGGAATTAACGATTTGAAGGTTAAGAATTCAGAATCTATGTATTTTGACACTTGCAAATATATAAAATATTCCTCAAAAAGTCGTCAACTACGTGCATTTGGTATGCTTAAACTTACTGCTCCCTAAGCCAGGGAATTCTCAGCAAATTTTCAGGGACCAATGAAATACTGAATCATAAAATGAATTTACAGTTAGGAATAATCAGACTCAACAGCAATCGTCAAAGTATTCAGAAATCGTCAGAATTTTTGGCGATTCGCCATTTTTACTCATTTTTATTTTAGTAGGGTTTGACAGTTAAAAAAGTCAAGTCTCTTGCTCAATTGTTCTCGACCTTTCTTAACAAGTCCAGACAAGAAAAAACAATTGAATTTTAAAAATGCACAAATTCAAGAGTTTCAGGTGTCGACAGTTGACAAGCGAATGTCAAGAAATTCTCAGCTAGGCGTGCATCACTACATCAAAATGGCATATTTAGTACATTTCAAAGGATGCACTGGAACTTCCCAAATCTCAACTCCCATATCTGAAATCTCCACATTTTCTCAGGGCCGTTTATAGAAAGTTGGTTCTCAACTTGAATTAGCGGGAAAACGGCTAAACTGAGGCGTTGATCGCCTTTCACCAAAATTTTGTGTTTAAGGATACACGACCTCAAACTTAAAATGATCAGATTTTGTCCAAACTTTGTGAATTCAGAGTTATTAGCAATAAAGATACGCTGTCCAAATTTTGTAAAGCTTTATAGCTTGGTTTACGAGAAAAAAAATGATCAGAATTGGATCAAATTGAAGTATGTTATTCTCAAAATATTTAATAAAACAAAAAACCTGTTTTAGAAGAGAAACAAGAAGAAAGAAAGAGAAAAAGTAATACTATTTAAAAAAGAAGCAAAGATTAAGAAGGAAAAGTCTACGTAATACCTAATGTAGTTAATTAAACGAAACCAAAAGTAATCTACAAGATTATAAAACCATTGCAAGAAGACTTAATTAATTGTGAATATTTAATTGTAAGCTTACCTATGTGTACATAATGTTGATTCATAATTGAAAGCATGGAAAAATATAAAAAACAAAAGCTAATTTAGTAGATTTATAAATATTTATGAGTTGAAATGTAAAATTTTATTTATAGATGTAATACAAAGACTGAACAATATGTGTGATAAGTATATAAATTTAGTATATTTACAAATTAAAATTGCTTCAAGAAATAAATTAAATTTTTCTATATACTCGAGATACAAACTCATTACTTTATCCTCTCCTTTTTTTTTGTAAATTACTATGACTAGGTGTTTGTTGCACTATTATTTTAAGTATTTCGTTTTCAAATTCGAAACAAGTATTTGACTAAGATCACCATAACGTATTATTCGTAATTGAGTAGATTCTATAAATATTAATTACTTTCCATCACAATTTTTCTAAAATATGAAGATGTATAAAGTTAATCAAACTGCTTGAGCTGGCGAAGACTGGGCGTTTTACCTTAATTATAAATTATACACCGGAAATAGAGGAAATTTAAATAATTGAAAAACTTCTACGTTTACTATGCGTAATTCATCACGATTTTTAATGTCAGGACTCGAATAACAATTTTAGCATATTTTGTTCAGTATTGAGGTTATGTTTTTGAACACTTTGTCGTGCCCTTTCTCGTAATTTTTATCCTGCTTCAACCTAACGTATTCTATTTTATGCACTTTTTAATTATATATAATAACACAACTGACGACAAAAACATGGCATCGGTAAGCACGTGTTGGCACTGCGCGGAGTGTCAAACTAGAAAAATTAAACATCACTGATGCTGCGTTGCCGTTTTTTCACTCATTATATAATAATTACAAAAAATTATATGATAAAACTAACCGGGATTCTCTTATTTTGATATTAATTTATATTACTGTCTAACACTATTACAAGTCATAAGCACCCATTTTCAGTTAGAAAAAGGCATCTATAAATGATCTAAACTTTGCATATTTAACTTTTTTAAGTTGGTGTAAACTACTGCAAAAAGTTCATCTCAAGATTAATATTTTTCATATATTACGGCTTCTTTTATCAAAGACATATAATACAAGAAAATTTTCTGTGTCCAGAAATTTTATTTTAGATTTATAAAATATATCTGCGTCATTAACTTCTGGATTTGACTCTATGGGTCGGGAATCCTTAAATTAGGAATAAATGTTAAAAAACCAAAATATCCGCGTCAGCCAGCCGGTCACGCTGGTTTCTTTCTTGAGCAATCATCTTTTCTCAAATAATTCATTACAGCGAATCCTTGAAGATTTTTTTCTTATATCCAATATCGCTGCATTCGGCTCAACATATTTCATTACCAATATTCGATTGGGAAAATGAACATCCGCCGTGACAATAGGAGCGCTGCGACGCCATAACAAACATGTCCGCTATGAGCATAGAGATTTACATACGATTCATATGGAAAAGTAGCAATAATTGAAAAAGAAAGTGTTTTTAAGTTTAGAAAATGTTATTCTGATCACAGCAATATGCTTTGAATTGATCTTCCACTTATTTATTAAAATGGACGATCACTAAAGTTATGCGCTATGTTTTTGCATGTATTTACTTTATTTGCCATATTGATTGAATTTGTTTGGTTCGCACAGGGATCGATAGTGTCGCGCAGCATGTTTAAACCTGCAATAAAACATAAAGTTGACTATGTTATACTGTTGACTGGTGGAAGCTTTTCTTCTAGTCTGATTTTTCTCGTAAACGGCTTAACTTGAATCTTTTGGCATGTAGATGTGCAATAAACAATGAAATTTGCTACCATCAACAGGGGCTATTATGGATTTTTCAAACTTTTTTCTCAGGTCAACCGGGTGTTCATCGTCAGCCACGGATTAAGTCAAGCTCCGGATAAGTTAAAGATGTTATGAATTTAATACGTTTGAACTTTCTCGCGACGATGTTGTAGTAGGCACAAAATTAGGTGAATGGTGTATTTTGGAATTTATCGTTTGCCGCTGTTGTCTTTACGCAGCGGCCGAGAGCGTTGTAGGTGACACTTATCACCTCTGGATGCTTTTTAGAGCTACAATCTATTACTTCGTAGGGTCTCAGTTGCCTACTTCCTGTTGGTCTAGGAAGTTTCTTACAATGCGACAAGTTTTTAATAAAACCACCCTTGATCTGCTGACAGTACCCTACTGACTCCGAGATGTTCGAGATGTTCAGTGCACCTTGCGTGCACATTGCCTGCAGCTGAAATCACAATAGGATGGATAGGTGCATGTTTCACATTTCTCGATATTGTCTGTATTTCATGCTTTAGCTCGCTTATACTTATGGATCTTGGTTGTATAAGATGCCTGCAAATGCGGGTTATGTGGACAAGTAATGTTGATGATATAGATTCTTCCACCTTTTTTCTCACGCATCATGATGCCGGGTCGATTGGCTCGAATATAATGATCCGTCTGGATAGTAATATTCCAGTATAAGATGTAGTCTTCATTTCCTAAAACAGGCACTGGAATGTATCTGTAGAAGGCATCCACTTTGTTGAGAGTCCTAGGTTGAGGGCAAGGTGTTGATGTATAATGCCCGCTATATCATTAGGTCTGTGCGTGTACTCTTTCTGAGCCATTACACGACAACCATCAATAATGTGCTAGATGGATTCGCTGGTATCTCCACACAATCAGAACCTGTCAACCACGCCTTGATGTAACACATGCTTGCGATAGTTTCTGGTGTGGTGACAACCCTGTCCTGAATCGCTGTCACGAATCACTCCGTTTCTGGAAACATGACGCCCTTTTGTCCACTTCATGTTGATCCAACATTTTTGGGTGCTTACCGTCGAGAGCTTTTTGTCCCAATTGCGTTTCTAATTCCTTTATGGTTTCCTCCCTGATATCAAAGGCTTCCTCTGAGGACAAGTTTAAGGGCGTGTAATCCAGATCCTCTTCACAGAAGGTGTTGTAAGGCCCAACATCTCGCCTGCTGTTAAAATAGTCTCGCAACTGTATAAATTGTGATATACACATTGCTTGACATCTACAACGCCTCTACTTCCTCTATGCCGTGGTAGAACTACCCTTTCAATCGCCGAATTACTGTGGTGCATTTGGTGCGTGGTAATTTCAACGCGGATGATTCAGTTTATCGTTTCAGGGTCGGTGTTCGACCATTTGATGAGCCCAAAATAGTACGTGAGGACAGGGATGGCATAGGTGTTAATAGCCCTGATCTTATTGGCAGAATTAGGAGAACTTTTGGAAACACCTTGCCAACGCCAGATGCACACTCGTCAGGTACTTGTACCAGAAATTGTGCATTATGTCCGGACCTAGGGCTTCCCAGTTACTCGCCCTTTTCAAAACCACTGAAACATCTGAGTCTATGGTGTTAGTAGGCTCCATTACAGGGTGATTGCCTGCGCTTTGTTTCTCTAGTTGGAGCCACGCAGCTCCTAAGTTGCTTCTGTTTGCTTTCCCCCAAGCACCCGATTAGTAGTCAGCTATATCTTCCAATTGAGGAACTTCAGTGTCTTGCTGAATATTTTGTTTTGATTCATACTCTTCCCAGTAATAGGTCATTACTAAACTTGTAATACGCTTAAGTTATAAGACACGCTTTTCAGCCATTCTCGAGAAAAACGGCTTTAAAAAAATCCACGCCCGCTACATGGACCGCGACGCAACTATCTTTCATCTCCTGGTTAGATCAGGCGGTAGCACTCCGAGTTTGTCATTGGAAAGTCTGGTCTCGACTCCAGCTGCTTGCATTTTTTTGTATTAGATTCTCATTTTTCTTCATTCAATTGAACATTTATATTACGGTTATTATTATTTTCATATGAGATAAAAATAAAATACATATAAATAGTACAATTGAATGAAGAAAAATGAGAATTTTATATAAAAAAACTTTCCTTGGCGTCGAAGTGGTAATGGTTGAAAAAACCAATTTTTCATATGAAAAAAATGGTTCAATATGATCTTTTAGCTTGATTTACATAAATTTAATAGTCAGTTGCAATAAAGAAAATTTGAATGAAAAAAAATGCAGGCAGCAGGAATCGAGCCCAAACTTTCCGATTACTAAAAATCGGAAAATAGCTGAAAAGTGCATTCTATAACTTTAGCATATTACAAGTTTGGTAATGACCTATTACTGGGAGGAGTGAGAATCGAAACAAAATTCCGCAGGGTGCAGGTTCTCCTTGTTAGTTAGCGGTAAGAACATCAAGTCCAGTGAAGCTTGACCAAAATTCCTTTCAAAGTGCTGCAGTTTTTCTGGGATTTCGCTGTTTACATCAACGGGAACGTTAATTTCCGGATGAGGTTCTAGTGGACCCGGACTTGTTCTTTATTATCTCTAGCACCCATGCCTGAAGCTTCAATCACCTCTTCATTATCTACACCTTCCATAGGGGAATATTTTTTTAACTCTTCATTTTCTGTGGGTTTTGGTGTTCCTCTTAATCCATTTCCTCTTATACCTCCGCCTGTCTGGCAAGGGACACCCTGTCAGTAGCAATGCTACCGCCAACATAGTCATCTAAGTCATGAGAGAAAAGCTCAAGCCCTACCACGAAGCCAACACGACAACACCTTCGGAGGTGTTATTATAATAAAAATAATAATAATAATTATTATTATTATTGCGTTTTTCAACGTTTTCGGATGAAGCTGGTTTTTCATTATCAGTCACGGACTAAGTCAAGTGCCTGATGAGTTTAAGATGTTATGAATTTAATATGAAGTTTGAAATATCTTGCGAAGATGTTGTAGCAGGCACAAACTTAGGTGTACGGTGTCGTTTGTAGTTCGCCGTTTACCGCTGTTGTCTTTACGCAGCGGCCGAAAGCGTTAGAGGTGACATTAATCGAAATAATTAATTATTATTAGGAGTTATTATGGGATCTGCAAGCTTTTTACGTATAGAATCGCTAGAGTGTAGTGTTTGAATTTGTCCCCTGGTCTAATTGTAACTTGAAATGTTGTCTACAGAGTGCATAAAACCTTATTCGTAGGAAAAACATGCTCTTACTTCGCGCAGGATATCAAAATGTAGGAAAATTCAGTAAAAATACTTGGTCTCGGCAGTCGTTTGCACCAGGTTTTAAGCTTTAACACGAGACCAAGAGCTTAGAAAAATCTTCATCGGTTATTATGATTTTTTTATAATTTAACAACAGCTTACACAGTACATAATACATAATGATAAAGCTACGATATTTATTTAGACCAAACACCTATGCAAAAGAAATGAATTAAAATTCTAATCTCTCTAATACCCTATTAACATCAACATTACGGAGACATTATACAGGCCCTGACTTTCAGTACCACAGACAAGTATTTAGCGACACGGAATAATTCTATTTTATCAGGAAAATTCAAATGCGCAATCCAGAACGATCCATAGGCTGTAAGACTTACCGTGGACTCGAAGCAATCCTTTCTGCCATCTCTATACACAGGGCACTCCGCCAACAAATGAAACAGATTCTCTTCCACTCCCAGGTTGCAGATTGTGCAGAGTTGCCCCTTAGTATAACAGAAAGTTCGCCCAAGGAAAATCTTCCCCTCACATATTCCACGAGACTCATCTGAGCAAGGAGCATAACGAATCTGTAAAGTATTCCGCCATAATGGTACTGCTGCCCCATAGAATCTATGCATAGGTGAGGCAGCACCTGCAGGGACGATGTCTGACCCAGCCTGAAAAAGTCCGTATCCCTAAGATAGGACTCGAATTTCGCTAAAATTAAATACTTGTTGGTCCGTAAACTGACCAGTTCCAATCCAGGCCATAGGGTCTCCATTCCACCCAAAGTGAAAAGATTTTTCACCTCCAGGACCCAATTGAGCTTGAGGACTGTCTTATCTGAGTCCGCCATGACCTGAAGACGTTTTAAGAAAACTTTAGGAAGCCTTCCTTTACCCATATCCAAAACCTTCTTCAGCTAGTTCAAGGCCATCTTTGATATATTGAATGCCAGCGAGAAAAAACCCAGCTCCAAGCTCAACGTGTAACCCGGGTGTGCGAAGGCAAGCCCAAAACTCTCTTGAAGAAAGTAGTGTGAATTACCTCTACCTCATTACAATTCCTCGAACCCCAGATCCCTACGAAATGAAAAAGGACGCTCGAGATAAGGCTCTGAAACAGGATTATTTTAGACCGCCGAAATTCCGGCTTGGAGGGTTGAAGGACTTGCAAAGATGAGCCCACGGCTATCTTAGCAGCAGTAACCCTTTTAGTTCAGGCTAAAGCAAAGGTACAGACATCCCAAATAGCTTACCCAGGCAAGTACATTCCCGAACCATTTTCAATTGAGAGCCCTCAAACGTGAAAGTCGGTACCAACGGTGGCCTCCCAATATTAAAGACCATGGTCTTGGTCTTGGATGTATTGACTTCCAAAAAATTCAACCTACAGTATTCGTCAATAGCATTGATTTTTCTCTGGAGATCAGTCCGAGAGTCAGCAAGAACAACTATATCAACAGCATATGCTAAAAGAATAATTTCGATCAGGTGATCAATTAAAATTCCCCTTAGACCACGAGTCAGCATAAAGTTTTCCGAATCCCCGATTGTTAAGATAAAGAAAACCAAATTGACACCCTAGCTGCATCATAAAGGCTTTTCATTACTTTAATAAATTTTGTGCTGACGCCTAGTTCCAATAATTTGCGCCAGAGCATATCATAGTTGACTGAGGAAAAAGCCGAGTATCAACTGCGATAAAGCAAAGGCGTACTTTACAAAAATCCACTCAGGGGATATATCAATATTTTTTGGTTCAGTTACTATAAAAATAATGCAATATCTGATTTTAGATGGAAATGGGGTAATTACCAAGAAGTTGACCATTTTAAACAATGAGACTTTCGAAGAAAAAAAAACATTCCAAACCAATAAAAATATGTATTCTTAAAATTAATTCTAGCACTAGAGAGCAGAAAATTATAAAAATAAGAGATCAAGGAATGCATTTATGTTGGGTAAGCATTTTAAACAGAAATAACTCCTATATATATATGTTTATCCGCAATGAGCGTGGAGTCTTACTTAAGTTCTAAATTCCCCACTACAGCCACCTCACATTTCAATTCCAATTGTGTATACATTATTTTCATTTGGTAAGATTATAACGAAATATTTCCCTGGTCCCTTGAACCTGACATCCATTTTCACCAATCTCTTACGGTCGAGATATTTGTTTTTAAAAATAACGATAACGGTAAGTCCCCTTCAGATTCCAGTGGAACGTTCCAAAGGGGGGAAAGGCATTTTAAACGTTCCGTGGAACGTTCCCAAGGTGCCCGCGGGACGTCCCAGGCACGTTCCTGGAACGTTTCGTGTTACTACTACAGGTTTTAAGAATGTTGACCTCTACAAAAGTTAGATTAAGTCAGTAAAAAAGAATCGCTAAAGATCGAAACAAACTCCATTGTAAAGGTCATTTTATTGGGCACAAATTCTTCATTCATGGTTCGCCATAGGTTTATTATTTAAAAAGTTACGGTTGGACGAAGACACAAAAACAGGGTCAACAACGATAATTCAGAAAATTCAAACAATTCAATGATATAAGAAATTAAGTTTTTAAACAATTACATAATTGGCTGTTAGCAATTATTTTTTCTACGATTTTTTTTCTCCGGACATAAAAGGAGTGATCAGTATCAGTGTCAGGCCCAAGGTTACTGTTCGGCACGTTCTACCCGATGCCTGTAACTTGGAGAAAATGAAAAAAAGAGCAAAGGCGTAGGAAACGGATATTCACTTGGGAAAATGAATTTCACGTTCCCAGCCGGAAAAGTTATGCATAGTGGAATAATAATGTATAATTTTCATTTATTTTATCCAAGTAATGTATGAAACAAATAAAAATTATACATAATTTATCCACTATGCATAACTTTCCCGCCTGGGGTTGGCAGTTCTATTCCAGAAAAAGAAGAAACTTTTGTAGAAAGAGAAAAAATATCATTGAAGAAAAATGATCGCATAAGATGAAAGTACTTAAACTCCGATTTCATTTTCTTAAATGTAAATTTAACTTTTTGCAAATTCGACAATTTTCCAATTTTCTAATCCACAATTCAATGCCAACTTCATTCTTTCCCGAACTCGATTTTTTTCTGAATTCTTATCATTGAGAAAGATTTCTAATTGAAATTTTTATCAAAATAGATAATTCTTAAAGTTGACATTTTTGTATTAATAAAAGGCTCAAAAGGATCAGAGGTTCAAATATTAACCGATTTCTAAATATTTTTCTGTCCTCGATGTATCTATTCAGTTCTTTCGGCCTATCCTATTATTAAGCTGTTAGTTTTAATGTATGTTTGTAATGTTTGCAAAAAAATTATTCATTTGATACAAAAATAAGTGAGAAAATTGAGATAAATGTTTATGATAACAAACTGCAGTAAAAAAATTAATTCTCCAGCTGCCATATTCTTAGTAACGAACAGGAATATTTCCTACACCTTTAAAAGTTCTAACATTGTACCCATAATTTTCAGGCATCTGGAAGAGGCACTTATACCGGACAATTATAGCTGGGATGCTACTGACGGTATCAGTGACACTTGCCGCTCTGAAGTGACAAAAAAAGACGTAGAGAAAGTAATTGCTAATCGGCAGTTAAGTAATTGTTTTAAAACTTTATTTCTTATAACATTTATTTAAAATTTTTGAATTATCTCAATCTTTAGCAGAGCTTTCTATCACAATGTGAAGCTGAGATCGCATCCTCCTCTATAATTAACTCTGCCAGCTAAAATTATTTGAACTAAAAATTTTTCATGATACCTACCTTTAAAGAAAACGTCAAGGTAGTCGCCTGATTTTTTAAACTCGTTTTTACTTATTTTTCAACAAAACAGAGCAAGTCAAAGTTCACTCTTGTGAAATTTGCGTTGCTGACTGTATTTTTATACCTTCATTTAACCGTAACTGTTTTTATGATTAACCTATGACGAACCATGAATGTAGAATTTGTACCCAATAAAATGAGCTTTACAATGAAGTTTATTTCGTTCTTTAGCGATTTTTTTTCACTGACTTAATCTAACTTTTGTAGAGAGGTCAACATTTATGAAACCTATAGCAGGGGAGAGCTCATAATGCTTTGGGTTTGACAGGTGTTCTAATTGTACTAGCCATATTTGCTAGTCAGCACAAGCCATAATCCATTGGTAGAAGATAATTTAAACGTAAATTTATAACTACATCCTGTAGAATCCGATTTACTTTGCTATTCTACTATTACTTATTCATTCATTTCATCTCAATCATATTATTTTGAGGGATCATCTCCTTCATTATTTGCTTCTTGCTAAATACCGCTTCTACGATCACAGACTACCAGATTTATATTTTATTTCATCTTATTTTATCCTACAGAATTCTAGTACTAATTCCGCCATACATGTAATATCCATCGATCAGTGCTAGTAATTATATATTTTTTCTTATATATACTCTGTTCTTCAAAGGGTTAATTAGCCCTAAGGACTTTCTGAAATAAATAAAAATACAAGCATTCGATCCACATTGATTCCCTGATAATAAATCACGACTGAGTTACAGATGAAATCAACTGAATAAATTGTTGGAAAAGGGACTGAGCGACAAGTGGTACTGATGTGAGAGGCGTGGGGGAAAAGTTCGTTTACAACGAATCCCGCTTATAACGAATTTATGTTGCGGTCCCTTGAAATTCGTTATATCGGGGTTTCGCTGTATTTAAACCATTTAAACATCAGTATTGAGTTTAGAGGCTAGAATTTAAAAACAGACTTGATTTTTAAATCGAATCTTTGTATGCTTCAGTATGTTTTTAATTTTAAGCTATTATCAGGGTAAATTCATACAAAGAGTTATCCATACGAAAACACACACACAAGCTCATTGAAGACGCTTCAGCTTCACGTCGATCAACTCAAAGCGTGTGAAAGTTTCTAATCTATCGGACCTCTCTGTTATTTCATACTCTTAGGGCTCTCCTCCATAAACGAAATGCCAAAAAGAATCAGAAACTTTCACAGAACCTTTGTATTGTGTCCTATGTTTTCTCAGTTTAAAAAAAATCGTAAGAAAAGTTTAGCACCTATGGTAAACTGGGTTGAATTTTTCCATGATAGACATTTTTAGTTAAACTTGTATATGCGTAATTAAAAACTAGTGTAAGCAGTTTCTCCGATAATTTTTTTTGGCAGCCGAAGTTTACATTTGGACGACTTTGCAACAATTCTGTTGAGTTTTTCAATTAATAAAACCTCGAATCTTGGATATCCAGTTCAGCATGTTACATCTACGTACGATTCTAAAGTAAAAATAGCAATATTTTTATTTAAACCAATATAAACTAAGATAAAGTGTTACGTATTTTTATAATGTGTAAGCCCCGTCTGTTGCTAAATTGGTCACTTCTTAGCAAATAAGTCAATATCAGCGCAATAGCTGTTTAAAGGAAGTAGATATAAATATATGCTCCAAAGGACTGTTCAATTCATTTAGTTGTTGGGCTATAATTTGCGTTTTTCTGTGGTTCGTAAATTCCGGACGCGTAAACTCCAGCCGTCAAGTATATCAAGCCAGGTGCGGAGCACATATATTTTGGGTCCCACCTGCTTGTGGTTCTAAATGAATTTACAGAATGAGAATGATTATGTTTTTCGAAATTTTTCGGTCCAATAGGTGCTGAGATATTTACCTGAAAAAATGGCAATTTTAGTGCAAATTTAATTGTTTATAACGCTGTAACTTGAGAACGGTTGATTGTACAAAAAAAGTGTAAAACGGAAAAAAGTTTTGCCTTGGTTGCAACCTTCTGAAAAATATTATACAGGATACTTTTCTTTCATAAAAGTAGTATTTGTTCGAAGAAAAAATTGTTTAAACAATGAAAGACCAAATTTTCGAAAAATTACCCTGGATATTCATAATCAGAGCGCTTTTCTCGACATATGAAGCTAAAGTTACCCTCTAGACCTCTCAGCACATACGTGAGTAATAAATTATAATAATTTTCGAAATTCTTGAAAATAAACACTCTTCTTAAAAGTGCCCTGTTTCTGAAGAACCACCCAAATAATAATTTTTTCCTCTTAAGAGCATGTGACATTTACGTGATTCCTATCTTACCGTTTTTTTTTGGTTGGACCGCATCGATTCCACACGAAATGAGATATCGAGCTGAAAGTTTGGGAAAATAA
Organism: Melikaiella ostensackeni; assembly: GCA_032362435.1. Lineage (NCBI taxonomy): Eukaryota > Metazoa > Arthropoda > Insecta > Hymenoptera > Cynipidae > Melikaiella > Melikaiella ostensackeni. Next base: position 12,049,229 of record JAUMHM010000083.1, read on the forward strand.
AGAAAACAGACTAAGCAACGTTTATGTACTAATTTCTTTTCTTCAATTACCAACAAAAAAATTGAACAACTCACGGAACTGCGCCTTTGTGATGGGAGCAGTTTATGTGAAATCATTTAGTCGCATAGAATAAGGATTTTATTTGGACGCACACTCTTCCCAATAATATCCGCCCCGCAGCTCGTTCAGGCTTTACAAGTCCGGAGGTTCCTCCAGCCCCTACAACAGATTCCAGCTTAAGGGATGATGTACTCATTAATCTCAAAGAAGCTCCGGATCTTTAACAACTTCGTGAGGACGATTTGCTGGAATTACGTGCCTTCCCCAAATGATTTAGATCAGTCATCATTGACCCCAGACGGCTACTGTGTGCCGAACTTCTTCCCTGACTAGTCTGTTACCATATTCGACACTATTATTACTACATACTTGATATATGGACAAAAATGCTGTAAAATATTCTTCAGAATTTTCAAACAAAGACAAGACTTTTTTCTGTTTACACTTTGTCGGACTATTAGCCGTTTTTAAGTTATAGCGATATTTGAGCAATTAAATTGAATTCAATTTAGTATAAACAAAAGTTTTAGTTGGATCGGAATTTTTTTTCCTCTGAGGAGTAAGTGTCTTGCATTTTTTTCGAAATTTCTCGGTTTCAAGTTATAACTTGAAAAGAGTTAACTGTACCAACAAAGTGTGAACAGAAAAAAATCTTGCATTTCTTCAAAACTTCCAAAAAAGTTTTTACAAAATATTTTTGAAATATTTTTTTCATAAATAATGTATTTGTTAGAAAAAACTTATTTAAAAACTAGAAGACCAACTTTTCGAAAAAGTACCCTGAATAATCATAATCAGGGGAATTTTCTCGACATTTTAAGCCAAAGTTACCCTTTAGACTTCTCAGTGCATACAAAAGTGTTAGATTAAGATGATAATTGTCGAAATTCTTAAAAAAGAAAACCGTAAAATTAATATTTAATCTCGAATATTAAAAGGACTACTCTTTTTTTGTGTCAATGAACTACACTGATGTAAAAAAGGAAATTTTGAAATATGAAAAAAATAGTTACTCTTGTCAAAAATGCTCTGTTTCCATATAACAAGTGTGTCATTATTTTCTACACGTGTGACAGAAATTTTGAAATGAAATTTTATAAGATTTTGACGACAACTTATAGGTTTTCATATTGCGCGAAAGTTAAAAATGGCTTATAACTGTTAACGGAGATTTTAATACAAGAGAAAAAATAATTTCAAAACTAAGATGCTAGTAATAATAATGTCGAATATGGTAACAAATTAGTCGGTGAAGCAGTTCGGCACACAGTAGCCGCCTGGGGGTGAATGATGACTGATTGTCATTTGGAGAAGGCACGTACATTCGAACCCCCTAAAAGCCCATCCGGTTTACGCCTTCCTAGAACTGCTGGCCAACTGCTGGCCCCCGCAGTTTCTCAGCGGTCGGGGCGAGAGACGGTGTTCAACCAAGCGTGAAATGCCAGCAGCGTATAGATAAAGGCGCAGAGCACGTGTACTCAGGTTCGAACTCACGTTCGGATATTGTTTTAATTTTTGCAGAACTATGAATAATTACAGATTTAAAAACTGCGAATCAGCTAAGAGTAAAAAATGCAACTCAGCTAAGAGTAAAAAATGCAAATCCTGAAATCTCCATAGTAAATTGTTAATGATCATAAAGTAGCAAATTGATCAGCATTGATTTTGTAGTAAACAATACAAGTTCGCATCACTTGTGAGCTAAATATCAACTAAAGAAATAGTTCATGATTTATCGCACGTGTAGAAGAACGTCACAAGATTCAATCGAAAGCATAAGAATACGTAAATACATCTTCTCTGCACATAATAAAAAACTTTAACCAACCAGATGACTGCATAGCCACAAGCTACAATATTCACAAATGCTCAGTATTTCTGATTGGCTCATTGGTTTGATTCAACTTGTAGACGTCAAGCGAAAACTATCAGTAAGACTTACTTTAAATGTTGAAATAGCATCGATCGTACTTTAAAATACAATGTTAATGATACCGGTTATTTATAAATTGTTCTAGTTAAGCACACTGTGCTTTTAATTTAATTCCGTTAAGAATTCTAAAGATACCCTTCAAGATATTTTAAGGATTTCTTTGTCCATAATTTTTTTGTTTTTATTTCCCATTAAAAAATTTTCTTTTTTGTTCAAAAGTGTGCTTGTATAAAATTTTTACTTCAAAAAAGTGTGTGTTTCAAATTAAAATTAAATATACTCTAGATAAATTTTGAAATATTTTGATACTTAAGTTCTTGATCATTTAAAAAACCCCTCAGAATATTCTAGAATATTCCTGAAATTAGGTTACGTTTTTGTTATACTTGAAATGTGTAATATTTTCTATTAACTTGGCTCTCCTTGATGCAAGACTGAAATTGCAACAAAAGTTTTGAAAAATCCGAAGATCAGAAAGTGTAGATTTGACATTAGAGATTTTCAAATCATAGATTTAAAATTCTCCATAATTTATAATATTTCTTATGTATTCCATTTTAGAATCAGCCCTATTGCTTACATTACAATTTTATTATTTTTTTTTAATTTCAAGAGGTTTAATATTATTTTCATAACTTCAGGTGCTTTAAATTTGTGATTCGTCAATTTTTTAAACCTGTAAGTTTAAAATATTTCACTTTGAACCTTTAGTTCAATTTTCAACAATGAATTTTAATATTCTTGAAATTTTTGTATTTCAATTAGGAATGATCAAATTTGTAATACTTCCATAAAAAATCATATAATCTTTTTAATCCATATTAAACTCTTCAATATTGGCATTTTTTACTTTGAAAGTTGTATATCAAATTATTTCAGTTCCAAGTATTCAACTTTTATCGGATAGCGATTTTTCAATTTTTTAATTTTATAACTTACACTATTCGAGAAGATCTCAAATTTTCACTGAATTTATTGTAATGTTCAATTTTGTGCGGTTCCAACTAGAAATTACTGCATATTTCATTCATTTTATTTAAAACTGTTCAATTTTTAAAGCTTATAAAATTATAATTAATAATTATTCACTTTTCGGGCTTTATAAATTTTCTGTCCATTCCAAGGCCTGAAATTTTTATTTTTTCAATATCAGATTTTTATGTAAATGTAAATTTAATTTTTGTATTCTGAAGATCTCTATGTAAGTAAAATTGTTGTGTTTTCAAAAATTCAAATTTGCAATTATTCTTTTACAAAATTTTGCACGATTTCCAATATTTCAATTTTATGGGCTCAAAATTCGACATTTTCCAGCATTAATCGTTTCCAAATTGAAATTTTCTCTTTAAAAGCTGAAATTTGAAATTGCATCATTTTTTGGCTTTAAAATTTGTTCTTGGTCACTTTTTAACTTTTCAAATTCAAGATTGTTCAGTTTTTTCATTTTCAAAAATTTATTTTTTAAATTGTGTCGATTTCCAATGTTTCAATTTCATGCGCTTAAAATTTTCAAACTTTTTAGCGCAATTTAAGATTGTTCAGTCTTTTGATTTAAAAAAATCTTTTTCTTTGAATTCTTCAGCTTCTCTGGTTACATTGAGAAAGTATTCATTTCATATGAAATTATATAATTTTTAATAGAAGTTCTAATACTGACCCTTTCAAAATTAAATTTGTCAATTTTTAACGTTTACCATTTGAGATTATTCAATTTTGACCGTTTTGAAATTGATGAACTTTAAACAATCGATTTGAAAAATCTTTAATTATTATGTTTGCTATTAAAATTGAAAAGTTTCAAATAAAATTTCAACTTTTAGGACGTCAACTTTCAATAATTTTTCAACTTTAAGCGCTTAAATTTAGAAAATTTTTTGATTTAACGCTTCCAAATTGAGATGATTATTACTTAGTTTTAAAAGAATAATTTCTAAATGTTACAATTTTTTCGTCTTCACATTTTTTTACTGTTTTAGTAAATAGTGCTATTTACTATAATAACCCGTAGATTTGGCTATGAATTTTTCTAGATTTTTTGACTAGTTCAACGTGAACTGAAATAACCTAAACATTTTATGAAACGATTACGTTCACAATAAATTCCGATAAACTTAAAAAAGGTTGAATAATTTTTGGGGTCGTAGCAACTTCGAAAATTGTGAAAAAGTCTAGTTTTTATAGATATTTTTCTACAGAGTGATGGAAAAAAATCAATACTAATCTAATTATACCGATGCTAAATTCTTTATAACGTTATTAAAATCTTTTATTGTGATTAATAAACTTTAACGTTATACTATAATTTTGGATACATGGATTTCGTATAGGGTCGCTTCGTTAAAAATATTATGTAATATGATCGATTCCCCCCTCCCCCCAAAAAAAGCTGTTACGTAATTCATGAATGGTCTTTACTTATTTAATTATTTTCAAAGTTTCTATTCTGAGAAGCAATTATAGTTTTCTCGTCTGGACTCATAAAATGTTCTTTTATAATTTCGAGAACATAATTTCCAATGTTGAAATATTCTTCTCAACGATTGGCCCCAAGAAAAAATTGTTTTCCTAAAAAATGAAGGATGAGAAAAATAAATGAAAATTTCCAAGATTTAACTACGATATTCCTGGAAATTTAAAAAAAACCTAGAATCCAAAGATCAAATTTGGACCAAACACCCTTAAAGGTCTATTCAAATTTTAAAAAAAAATAAAAATAAAAAAATAGGGGAAAGAAAAAGAAAGAGAGGCAACCTACAAATCCTCTTCCTTTTATTTTTTCTTTCGTCTTTTTCTTTGATAATTTCAATTCTTTTCAAATAAATAAATAGAAATTTACAATATCTACCAATGTTTCGGTGCTCATCCAACGCCCTTTTCAAGGCAACAAAAACAAACCGTTCAGCAGGTCAAAACTCGTAACGAAAACAGGAAAGGAAACTCACTCAATTAAACTTAAATTTAAAAAAACAAAAAGATGTTATGAAAACTCCTTTTTCAATCAAACAAATCATACTATAATGATAATTCTTCATTTTTTCTGAAACAGATTAAGTTTGAAAAAAAGAGAATAAGGAAAATTCATGAAAACTCATTGCTAAATGTAATCAATCATGCTATCCCAGCTGAAAATTCCTGTACAGAGACTTCGGAGGATCCTGCACATGTTCCTGAACAGGTTTGCGCACATGAAACTGTACATGTAATCCTGAAGATTCCTGTGCAGGAATTTGGCAAAGTAAACTGTGCATGATCCTGCAAGGGAACCTGCACTAACAAAGAAACCTTTGAAAAGATCCTGCTCAGGTTCCTTTGCGAAATAAATTGAGGCACGGGTTCCTGTACCGAAACGCGTAGAGGGTCCTTTACAGAGAGTCATCACGAAACCTTATGTCGCTTACGGCTCAAAAAAAGAAAAAAGGATGGGTGAGGGGGTCCCAACCATCGACCCCTCTTGTGAGATCCAATGCACGCCAGTTGCACGCCGCGATTAATGATCTCCCCGAAGAATGATCAGACTGGAAGAAGTTTTTGTGTTTTGCCCTTTAGGCATAAATGCACAATCAGAGAAAAATTTGACGTCGCAGAAAGTTAAAGTGACGTTCATTTGTGTGGAAAAAAGCCCGCAAGCGGAAAAAACCACAAAATCTGAGAGATTATTTTATGCTAGAAAAGAATAGAAGAAGGGAGGAAAGGGGTTATTGTGGTCGAAAATGAATATTACGGCCAAGTCAGAGGTGGCAGGTCAGCGCGGCGTCGAGACAGTCTCAACGTCGCGCCAAATTCGCGTGGTTGCGAAAAGGATCGTAATCATGTTTCACTAGA
>JAUMHM010000083.1:12062624-12073166 GCA_032362435.1 Melikaiella ostensackeni
TTTGATCCAAATCGGTTAAAACTTTAAAGATTCGAACCGATTCAATCCAAACTTCCAATCCGAAACAATCTGAACTAATCCGAACCAAATTTTCAATCAGAATCAATCCGAACCCGGATTGATCTAAACCGTTTTGGTTCGGATTGATTCGGATTAAATGTGATTGAGTCGGATTAAATTTCGACCGATTTGGATCCAACAAAATTGAGGACTTTTTTCGGATTGGTTCGGATAAATAATTCGGAATAATTGGGAATGAATTTCTATCCGAAACTTTCGCTAGGGGGGTCATTTGTTTTAAATCTTTGTATCTCTGCCAGCAGATGAATGACAATTTTCTCACTTGACAGGAAAATTAGCCCGGAGATCCTTCCATCCTGTTCGCCAGGCATTTTCCGGCAGCGGTCCTTCTCCTCGATTCCGACGTCGATGACTGTGCAGGCAGAGGCAACGACGACCCGGACGACTGAGGTCAGCGTCGCACCTGTAACACAGTGTGATCGCGCTCCTGCTCCGAGTCAGACGTCTGATCGGCTTTTTTCCCGTTCCCGAGTTCTCTCGCGGGGTTCTCGGAAGCACTCTCGTTTCGGTACGGCACTGGCGAACAAAATGGCGTCGGCGAGCTCCACCACGGTCGTGTGCTGGCCTAACACGAAAGATGATTACGATTTAAAAGAGGTAATCGGTGAGTATCATCCTCACACGTGAGTTCAACTTATCGTAACTGGATCTTTCCCCCAAAGTTCCTCCTCCAAAATTCTCTTGTCGACAACATAATGGGAGACATCCCGGCCTGTAGTTCCTTGGCCTCTGCGTGTGTGACGTTTTCTCCCCCGAGGACATCATCATTACATAAAAATATTTCGTGGTGCATAATGCTACGTGTGCAACCGCAAATTAAAGTGGCACAACAAAGTGCGACACGTGTGCGACATTCCTCAGCTTTTCGAACCGGTGCGCCCAACGTGACTAACCTCTAACCACCTCCTTTCCTGTCTGCGGTCATGGCCGGTTGCACCTGATAAATTACTGTCATTTCATCTAAATATAATGTAAAAAAGTGAGTTCAGCGAATTTTCGAGACAATCATCGTTTGGTGGAAGGAGGATTATGAGAATTTTACTCAAGCCGGTGTTCCGAAGTGTCAACTTCGAGAAGTGATCCTGGTGATAAAGTTCTTGGCATTCAAAAGTAGATTATTGTCGAAGTTTGATGACCTATAGCCTCCCCACTAGTAATTTTACTGATCGTGATATAGAATATGCTCTAGTTTTTTCCATACTTTGGTGGTTTGAAATTGTTCAATTCTGGACGTTTCAAACTTATAATCGTTCAGCTTGCCTATTTTCAAAATTTGGTCTCTATTTTTTCTATATTCAGTTCAGTAGAAGCCATGTATATTTCTTAAATGTTAGTTGAAAGTAATTGGAAACATTTTTCATTAACTGTCAAGTTAGAAAGAAAATGTGCAGGTGACTCATTGTGCTGTGGTTGACAAAAGATATATTGACTGAATACAATATTACAGTAATCACAGAGTGTCACCTATTCACCTTTTGTCACCTATTTTAAAACTTGTCACCCATTTTGGAAATTTGTCACCTTTTCACTTTTTTTCAGTTGAAAAACTAAAATTTTATTTTATTTTTCATTTATTTGATTGATTCGTGTGAGCTGAAATGAGCTGCAATTTAGTTGAGACCAGGAGAAAGTCGAAAAATGACACTGACTTCATTTTCCAGACGGGAATTTCTTTAAATTCTTATAGTTTTAGTAGAAGAACTTATTTAATCAGGAATCCAAGTGGAAAGCCTTACAGCTTTAAATACTTTCAATTTTAAATTATTGAATTTTAAAGACTAATTATTGTAAAATTATTTAATTTTGAAGACTTGAATTTGACCATTTTAATTTTTTAATTATTAAGTTCAGAACGTTAAAAATTTAAAAATATACCATTTCGAATGTTTATTTTTAAGCCGGATAGCGAGTCGCTTTTTCACTTTTGTTTGCTTTTTTTAAATTGGTAGCCTCTTGTTCAGAATATGGTTCAAATTGGAAGGATTTTCAATTTCATATTTTTAATTTGAAATATATACAAAATTGTTAGGTATAAAATTTAAATTTCTCAAGGCATATATTTTAGAAATGAAGGCCATATCTCGGGAGCAAGTTTTTATTTTTTATTTAAACTAAAAATTGCATTTGTTGTCGCAATCTGCAGCCCAGTCCGTTCCAATTTAAGATTCCTGTCAGTTTCAGATTGTCAACTACCACATCTATTTCCTCTAAGTTGGATAATTTTTTCTGATCAAACTTTTGTGGCCTCAATTTAGTAATACTTCAGCTGGAGAGTGAAGATTTGTTTCACATTTAAATGATGATTACGATTTTACAGAATGTTTTTTCGAACTCCTGTGAAATTGGCAAAATGTACCTTAGCACCTTTGGACTGTCACCCTTCAATTTTTGTTTGAACCCTTCTATAGACTTATCACATTTTTGCAAATTCAATCGTTTGAGTTTCAAGTATTAAAAATTGGTCATTTTGAAATTGAAAAGCTTAATAATTGAGTAATTTTACGTTTATGCCTTCAATATTCAAGAAGAAATTGAATTTTCAAGATTTTGAAATTAAACCTTTATGGTACTCGCCAACTTTGAATGCGTTTTTTTTCGAAAAGCGGTTTTTGGGAGTTCCAACTTCAAAAGTGCCCCGGTCCTTCGTTTTTCAACTTGAAGGGTTCGTTTTGTGTCTAAAGTGTCTGGAATTCATCTGGCCATATGGTCATACGTAATTTCATACTGACAACCTGGTCCCTTTTCAGGTGGACGTACACAATTAAATTGAAAGCGTTAAAAATTGACTCGTTCTAGATTAAAAATTGATGAATGAGTACAATTTGTAATTGAAAGTGTTTAAAATTATCTATAAATGAGTCAATTTAAAGTCTTAACAGTTGAACAGGTTCGAGAATCTTTTATTTCTTATTTTCAATTTTAAACGTTTCAAAGTTCAAGTGTACAATTGTCCTGCATTAGATTTGTAAATTTAGATATTCTTTTTTGAATAGGTACTTCAAATTATAAATTCAGTTTTGAGAGTTTGAATTTTAAGATTTAAATGATCGGGAACATTTTTTGAAAACCCCGAAAATGAGTTGTAATTATTTCTGAATCCTGAATGGCCTCTAGAGTGGCCCTTATTTTGATAAATCATTTTTTTTTTTGTTCTCACCCTCTAGTTTTGTTCGAATGCCAAAAAAAATTATCTCCAAATGAAATTTTCCATTGATTTAACATGGGAAAAGGCAACTTCTTGCATGTTTATTTGACTTATACAACATTTTTTTCGGTCACCTATTCGTCACCTATTTTCGAAAAAAAATTCACCCATTTACTTTTTTTAACTCCAATAAATACTGTAATGACTGCAATCTACAACAAAAAGTAGAAGAATATTGGAGACAAAATCTATGAACTATTAATTAAATAATAATAATTAAATGTGTCTGGAATCTGAAATTGTTTGATTTCTATTAAAATCTCTGTTAACTACACTTTCATTTTAAAAGCATTCATTAAAATTCAGATTTGTTAAATTTTAATGACCTTCAAAAATTTCCTTTGCAATAAACTCAACAAATTTTGAAATAGAAATAGGTCATATAAAATTGGGAATTTGAAAACTTTTTAAACTTCAAATATTTCAATTTTCAAATATTCATATAAAATCTTTTTTAAATGAATCGCTTACCCAAACATTTTAATTTCATGTGAGAAGGAAGCCCACAATAATGTGTCAGCTCAAGCACAAGTGGATTAATTAAACTATTGTAGTCCTCACACATTATTCACCCGCATAAAACTGTCGATAGGTTTCGAAAGATTTAAACGATTCGTATTGTTAAAATTATATAAATAATTACCAATAATAGAATAAAACTTTGTTTTTCAATATTAATTTATATTTTTCATTTAAAATCCTTGGTAAATTAACTATTTTAAAAACTTTAAAGAGAATAATGAATTTTTAATATAAATTGAGTAAAAAATATTATGTTTAATCTATAAGTTGCTGACGTCAAATGTTGTAGCTTGCATGTCATTTTTTATCTGCTTCAAAAATACATTAAAAGTAAGACGACATTCTTTATTTATTGTCTGCGTGTTGTCATTCTTGCCGGTTACATATATGCGACTGGCGCCTCTTATCTATATGTACTCGTAAAAATAGAAACCCTTAATTTGGAGCGTTTAAATTACGCCGCTTAATCTAGCTCGCTCGCCTAACCAGGGAAACAGACTTGTCCTTTTTCAATTCATAAGGCTGACCTAAAATGTCTCAAATGTCTGCAAACCTTTAGAATTCTAAGTACTTAAAATATTTAAAAATCAAGTAAAAGAGGCTACTCTATTGAAAGTATTGTTAAATAAAGTTTGCAATTTATTCATCATCTATATATTCTTTAATAATTTATTTTTTTTCAAGGTGTTGGAGCGACTGCCGTAGTGCACGCCGCATTTTGTATCCCTCGTCAAGAAAAATGTGCAATCAAACGAATCAACCTGGAAAAATGGAATACAAGTATGGACGAGTTACTCGTGAGTTCACTCTCTTATTAAAAATAAATATTGCGTAGCAAATATAGTTAAATTTCCAATAAGAGAAAATATTTCATTTTTTTATTTCTAAAACTCAATACAGAAAGAAATTCAGGCGATGTCTTCTTGCAATCACGAAAATGTTGTCACATACTACACATCCTTTGTGGTAAAAGAAGAACTATGGCTCGTCCTTCGACTTCTCGAAGGCGGATCCTTGCTCGACATCATAAAACATAAAACGAGAACGACGAATTGTAAACATGGTGTCTTCGACGAAGCTACAATAGCCACTGTACTTCGAGAAGTACTTAAAGGTCTTGAGTATTTCCACAGTAATGGACAAATTCATAGGTACTTACTTTGAATTAAATTCAAATTGGAAAAGGGAGATTCAGGAGATGTTCAAAATTTTATTTTTTTGACATTCTGTGAGTTCTAATTTAATTCTTAATTTTCAGGGATATAAAAGCAGGTAACATTTTGCTTGGCGAGGACGGGACAGTGCAAATTGCAGACTTCGGTGTGAGTGCCTGGCTAGCAACAGGCAGAGATCTCAGTCGGCAGAAAGTGCGACACACCTTCGTAGGAACTCCTTGTTGGATGGCACCTGAGGTCATGGAGCAGGTGAGAGAGGAAAGTTACACTCCAATTTCTTAGCCTGCGAATTTTGTGACCTTTTACATTTGAAATTAAGTCCTCGCTTAGACTGAAAGAACATTTCTTCGCTATCCCTGCTAAGAAATTTACCTGAGATAAGTTTCTATGAATTCGCTTGTGAACTTGCTTGGCATAAACTTGCAGTTATCCTTTTTTCTCTATTCGCGTCAACTCTTCAGACTATTTTTCGCTGATTTGTAAACAATAAGATCTTGAGCACTGATTTAACAAAAATGTTCTGCATTTTAAAGACACTTTACCTTCAGCACGTGCTTGTAGAGTGGAACTAAAATATTTCGAAAGTTCCACTCTGCTGAGCATGAGGTATTCTGGCAGTAATCGCTTTAGTATTATAACGTGAAGTTCTCTTTGAGATTGATAACCTATAACGCATATACAGGCAATGAAATCTAAGAAACTGAAGATGTTTTATAGATACTAATTGAGAGACAAACTCGCTTTACAGGATCATGGCTATGACTTCAAAGCTGACATTTGGTCTCTGGGTATAACCGCGATTGAAATGGCGAGTGGAACTGCACCTTACCACAAATACCCACCTATGAAGGTCCTTATGCTCACTTTGCAAAACGATCCACCAACTTTGGACACCGCTGCTGATGATAAGGAACAGTACAAGGCCTACGGCAAAACGTTTCGAAAGATGATTGTGGATTGTTTACAAAAAGATCCGACGAAAAGGTACGATCTGGCTTATAATTTATTTGTTCTAGTTCACGTATCAACTCAATTTAAAAAATCGGACAAGTCTTAATTCAACCTTGGGTTTGAAGTACTCTTTTCTTCCAGACCGACTGCAACCGAACTTTTAAAGCATCCTTTCTTCAAAAAGGCGAAGGACAAGAGATACTTACAACAGACGTTAGTTGCGATTGGGCCTAGTCTCGAGACTCGAGTTCAAAAGGTATACATTTCTTAGACACTTGTTACATTAATCAATTTTCACAGACTTTAAAAATTTCACAAAGATTTGAGATATTTCACAAAGATTTCGCAAATATATCAAAGACTTGACAAAGATTTCAGAGGTTTTATAAAGATTTCACGAATGTTTCAAAATATTTAACAAAGATTTCAAAAAGTTTTCGGAGATTTCAAAGATTTCACAAAAGTTTCAAAAGATTTCACAAAAATTTTAAAGATTTCACAACGATTTCAAAATATTTTACAAAGATTTTAGAACATTTCAAAGATTTCACAGACTTCAAAGAATTCAAAAAGATTTGAAAGATTTCACGCAGGCTTGTACACCAGATTTCAAGGGTGATCAATACCTCGATTTCTGTCTTTTGTTTTATGTTTTAATTTGAATAGGCTTCAAAAAGGCAGCCTGGTACATCAGGTCGATTACACAGAACCGTAACTGGCGAGTGGGTCTGGTCGTCAGAAGAAGAAGACAGTGGTGGCTCCAGTGGTGACGAAAGGAGAGAGCCATTGCCAGTAAACAATATCGAAAATGTGAGCAGCGATGAGGAAGTTCCTGATCCTGAAGATTACTACGGTCAAGTGAGATCGGCCCAAAGTCATCTGACTATTCAGGCAGCGGAGCAAAACGTCCCCATCAATTTAGTTCTCAGACTACGGTAAGAGCTCTTATCTTAAAAATTAAGAAATAAATATTTAATATAGTTAATTAATAATTATAAAGGTATCTTTTCTAAATGATTTTTCAGAAATCAAAAACGAGAGCTCAACGACATAAGATTCGAATACGCTGTGGGTGTCGATACTGCCGAAGGCATTGCGGCAGAATTAGTCGGAGCAGGTCTAGTCGATGGAAGAGATATTGTGGTCATAGCAGCTAATCTTCAAAAACTGATAGATAGTGCTGGCGAGATTCGAACAGTTACGTTTTCTTTAGTAAGTGATGAACAAAATATACTAAATTAAATTGAAAAGTCTAAGATTATAAATTCAAAAATCGGTCTCTAAATAAATTTATTTCCTAGAACTCTGGTTACGCACCGAATGAAGTGCCAGACGACAAGGCGTTGATTGGATTTGCGCAGATTTCCATTACTGATTAATCAGTCGAATCGAATATGCAAATCTATCAAATTAACCGACAAATCTACCGATGCCAATCGAAAAACTGATCAATGAAACGAAGCAGAAGAAATATTTCAACCAAGCGGAAAGTTTGACTTTGCGCGTCTGCTTTTATTTTTTTCGATTTCTCATAGCGAGTGTTGATCACGTATTGGAAGTTGAAAGTTAAGAGGGATATTCTCGATTCTCCATACATAGTGGTCCATAACGGCTTTACGCTTTAGACTTACATCAAGAAATAATGGCTGTAGTTTCACATATTCAACTTGTAACATTCGTATTACGATAATGGATGTAAATATTAGTAATATTAATAATCCGCTTTCAGTGTCAAATATTAAGAGAATGAAGAACAATTTGAGGCCTTAGCGTTAACCAATTGCGAGTAACTGAACTCCAAATATGAGACGAAGATGCTCAAGCATCTCACTTATTTATCTATTAATTGCATTTCTAACTTTCTAGACGTGTTTGTAACTCGCTGGCAGTATCAGAGATGTCACACGGAGTCGTAAAAAACATTTACTGGTTCAAAATATATATTCGTAATAGTATGTATGTCGTACTGCGTATTTCACTGCTTTGCAGTCGCCAGAATACCAACGATCATTTTGTACTTAATCGACTAAAAATGCTGTAGTCTACTCCTATATATTTTCACTGTTTTCAAGATTCAAGCATAGCAGTATGACTCTTATCTATTCTTAACTTTCTAATTGTCTTTTAAATTTTAAAGAGCTAAGAGATTATCACGTTAATTCCCAAAAAATGGTGCTACGAAAATAATCTCAATTTTATTTGCATGACTTGCGCAGTTTAGGAAAATATTAAAATTTGTCAATTGAAAACGTTGAGAGAATAACAGTTTACTGCTCAGAATAGAACCGAATTTTAGAGTGAGACACGCATCCACATGATATTATAGTTACGAATTTAATTGTAAATATGCAAAATTTTCGTTCAAGATCAAAGACTTGTAAAATGAGTCTCTTTGTAGATTTCTAGTATCATCTAGAAATTATGTGTAATTACAAATATGCACGATAAATATAGACGATAAGTGACGACGATAGTAATCCTGTAATGAATACGAACTGATAAACTAGCATGTAGTTGAATTTCGCGAATGGCACTACTCCATAGAATTTACAGTCCATACTCATCACATGGGTGAGAACGAAATTAGGGATTTTTATAAACTCGTGCAAACGTCAGGTTTGTAGTTTTCTTGCCTCGATTTGCACAGGTTTAAAATGAAGCATAGAAATTACAAAGTGCGTGCCTTATCCTGATAAAATGTCTGTTTTTTATTTTCTTTAGAAATATTTGAAAACGAAAAGTAGCTTCCGCTGAAAAGCTGAGTATAGCGATTAATTATGTACGAAGCAAAATAATTTATTTGTATTAATATCAAACATTGTTATAAGCAAGAATGGTATTGTGATTCATTCCATCATACGACAATCGCCACTCGATATCAGTTAAAATTGGCAGTTACAATTTCTTGCGATAAAAGATGTTCAACGTAGATGCACGTATAGTACTTAATTTTTTGCATTTCCAAACGTTTACTACAGGATCGAGCAAGTCTATCATCACCTCGCGTATTTGCTTGATTTTTTCGCAATGAAGTGTTAGTCTCGTATATTATATACATTTTTGTAAACATCCAACTGAGTCAAAGAAACTTTTTTCTTCTCCGAATCCGCATCTGTCTCTAAAACGCGATCTGATTATCCCACCTTATTATCCCATCAGTGAACGACAAAGGATTCTACCAGTAGGTATCTTAATTTTAGATTAGAAAATTAATGTTTTATACTCATTTAATATAAAATCTTTAACTGCTTGAACTTTATCTTCAGTTAAAAAAGAACGATCAATAATAAAATAATACAAAGTTTGTGGTACTAGAATTCTTAACGCTTAAAAAAAATCAAAAGGCTTTTTAATGTTTTCAATTCTTTAGCTTTCAAAAGTTCAGAAACAATATGATTTTTCAATTGTCCGACAATATTATCTTATTCAGGATGATCGCTGGACCGAGAAACCGGGAATTTTTTGAGACCGGGCATAACCGGAAAATGACAGTGAATTAATTTTTTTACCAGGAATTTTAAGAATTTTTAAGAAGAAAAATCTATCCACTTGAAACATCCCAAGTTTCATATCAAATGATATAATGCAATTTAAAATAAGTTCCGTTCCAATTTTTTCTTTATGTTACGTTCAGTTGTTAACTTTTTCAATTATGAAATCATTCAGTCTACAATGCGTAATTCTAAAATCTTTTACGTAAAAAAATTTCTATTTCTAATCTTCATTTTTAAGCTTACATTTTCAATTTAAAGAATTTTTAATTGCGGTTTCGAAGACTTAGACAACTCAAAATTAAAAATTTGGAATTGAAGATTTTTGATAAAAAACGTATGTAAGTTGATCATCTTTAAATGTAAATAAAATCTACGTTAAAAATGTTCTATTTTAAGTTTTCATTTTTAAGCGTACATTTTCAATTTAAAGAATTTCAAATTCCAGTTTTGAAGACGTAAACAACTAAAAATTAAAAGGGTTTGAAAATGAAAAATTTTGATGAAAAACGTATTTAAGTTGATCATCTTTAAATGTAAATTAATTAATGATTTTACGAGACGATTCTGAATCTGTTTAAAATTAAAAAATTTACAGGTTTTGACGATAAAAATGGAAAGAATTCAATTCGAAAGCCCTAGTCGTTGAATAAATGTAAACGTCCGATTGGAACTTTATAAACTATTTTAAATTTTCAAATCATTTGAAATTAATAGATTCATAATTAAACGCTTTTATTCCATTTTAAATCCTATTAAAATATTGTTTCAGTCTAAAGTATTACATTTTTAACCCATTCAATTTGAAATATAAGAGTTTTGTAATATTTAGACGTATTTGACTATTAATTTGAAATGATTAATTTCAAATCAAATATTCAAAACTAAACAATTTGAATTTGAATTGCTTGAAATAGAAAGGCATGAATCGCTAAAATTTCAGAGTGCTACATTTAGACTTTGAACGTTACAATTTTAATTGTTCCATTTAAAAAATTGTTAATTTGTAAGTGAAAGTGTTGAATTTCGATCTATAAATAACAATTGGACAATTATTAATTTGAAACGACTTGAAATAAAAATAATTTAACTTCTAATTTAAAAAGTGTTAAGTTGA
>JAUMHM010000083.1:12126253-12136588 GCA_032362435.1 Melikaiella ostensackeni
GAAAATTGCGAACAAGAACAAATGAAGATCGCAGAGTTGAGTGACGCATGAACGAGTAATACTAACAACAAACGAAGAGCGCAAGATTATAAATAAAATTATATTATAAAAAAAATCATGTGTGCTGGCTATGATACATTTCAAAAACCGCCCTAATTATAATAAAGTATCCCGATTTGTGAGAGGCAAGAAGACTCACAATAATACAGCACCCTGGAAAAAGGAGTTTAAAGTCGTACTGCAACCTCCTCGTCATGAACTCTGGAAACTATAATTTGGATATGCTAACTGTAGATGTTTATGAAGGAAATATTACTTATGACGTATTTAATTACATCAGTTACATTAATTACAATGCTATTTTCAATTTCAATAACTTTTCTTACCATGAGAAAATGCAATAGAGTTGTGTTCCAAAGTATGCGGACGGGAGCAGTGCACCATAACGGTGCGCAGTGTTGCATGCGCGACTTTTATTTTTTTTGACATTGTTCCACCCCTTCAAAAATTTCAACAAAAATATATGTTATGAAGGAATTTCTAAAGAATATTTATGTAGAATATGGATGGGGCTCACTTTATAAGGCGAATATAAAAGCTCAGAGTCGTAGATTGAATAGTTGTTCTTTAGGCGAGTTAAGACACGGGTGGTACGAAATTATAAGGGTCTCCTACAAAACCCTGAAAACGTGCACAATAATAATTGTAGAATAAAATTTACCTGATAGTAATGTAAGAATCTCTAATACTTTCTCGTACAGTGTGCGCCTGTGCTTGAGCCATGCGTCGTAAATTCCTTTTTTCCTGGTTAAGATCTTTCGCTTTCTTTTGAAAAACTCTAAGCTGATTGTACATTTCCGGCGCTAGGGCTAGATCCCCGTACATATATTGTCCCGTTGCAAGTGCAACTGGCTTTGGAGGTGGTGTAGGTTTGTGCCTTTCGCGTTCCCTTTCTGCAATGATCAAGTGAAACACATCTCAAATAGTTATATTTTAAGTCTACATGTCTTCACAATTATATATATAAATGAAAAATATATATATTTCCACTTGTAATTCATCGGGATTTGCCATATTTACCTAAAATAAGAGGACTTAAAGCTTTAGAATGATATAAGTAAATAAAAATACAACACGTTAAGAAACTACATTTTACCTTGCGAAGACATTCTTGGCAAAGTTGAAGATTTGATAGCCGGTTTCGTAGGCTTCGTGTCCGCTGGGTTTAGTAGCATTGCACAATTGTTCAGTAAATTGTTAGAAGCGCATTGCCATATACTAATGTTAGTATTATTGCTGACGTTAAATAAAAATAAATTTTACCTGCATGCTGTGGCGAATGTTGTTTCGGAGAATTCATATCCGGCGGCTCATCACTGAAGGACACTGACTTCTCGAACGACACCGACTTATCTGAAATACACATTTATTACCAGACCTTATGTGTATAAGAAAAAACTTTATAACATTAATACGCAAATATATGAACATGCGTTGAAAAAAGTTGAAAAATAACAAACAAATTTTTCAAAGATTAAATTACATAAATGAAAGAAAATCATATAACGGAAAAAGGACGAGACATAAATAATGATAAGCTTCTTGTTAATTGTAGTTAATGTGAAAAAAAGAAAATATAATATTTTAAGGTGAGCAAGTTCTCGAAGTTACCAGTTCCTCATGATGAATCACCGCAAACTCTATGGAAATTTTTCTATTCAATAAGTAGCAAGTTACATATGGAAAAATACTAGGAAGTAACTTTGTATAGTAACTTGTTAAAGTAATCTCATACTATAAGAAACTAATTGCCTGGCATTTCTCAACAGTAGTTACTACGTCATGTTACTCCGTAGTACTTTTTCTCAGAACTCTAATTCATTTGTGAACTTGATAAGTTGCAGACCTGCCTGAAAAAACAGCTTAAGTCTTTTATAAGAAATACGAAATAAAAATATTAATGAAAAAGAGACCTCTGGATACAAGCATCATCTACTGAGGACTAAATCACTAGGTTATATTCTACCTGAAATAGAACTAAATTTTCAGCAACTCAATGACTAAATAAGGATCATCTGATAATAATTTTCACATTTTTAATTTCCATCATAATAGGTCATAAAGCCGATTAAAATTGAAATTTTGCCGCAATATAAAACGAATTATTGAAAGAACAGCTTCCAATATAGATTAATGTGAAAATGTGCCAATTTATTCTATATTAAGACGAAATACCAGTGCCCTTACAAATGAAACAGACAGACATTCAATCAGGGTTGCTACAAAAGTCCGGTTTCAAAATACCATGCCTTTTCCAAGTTTTCGAGGTCTACTTTTCAAAAAATTGCAGGTCACATTTATAAAAAAAACACTTAATTCTATTCAATTTCAATACATTCTACTAGTCGCAAACTAATTTACCAACATTTTTTTGTACAATTATTAATCAATGCAAACACTGCTGGAAAAAATTTAAAAAAATTACAACGTTCCATGAAAAGACCGTTTTTACAAATCATAGTAGAAAATTATACATTTTGCAACAGTTCGGCGTAGAAAACTATAAAGGATGAAAAATCAGGATTTTTAATGAATAACTATGAAATTTTATGATTTTTCATGAACAATAAAAAATTTGTAAAAAAAATTAAGAGTATCTACAACAACAAAACACAATTCAACTTTTTTAATAGTTTTTTATGGAAAATTAAGATTTTCTACCAAGATTTATGAATAATTTCACTTTTGTATGAATTTTCACGAAAAAATAGAAAAATCTACAGCCCTTTAATAAAGGTTTAGTTTTTTTATATTTTTCAATAGCTTTTCATAAAAGATTATAAATTTCTATAAACAATAATGAATATATTTAAGACTTGCAAAAGCTAGTTGTACTTTTTAAAAGTTTTTCTTAAAAAATTTGAAATTTCTACGCATATTAATCGATAAATACAATTCCCTAAGAATAAATATGAAAATTTACAACTCAAAAACGAAGGTTTAGTTTTCCATAATTTTTAATGAGTTATTGTAGAAAATTACAAATTTCTAAAAAGTTTAATGAATATTTAATTACATATTTTCAGAAAAATTAGGAAAATCTTGAACCACAAATCGATAATTATCTATAATTTTATATGAAAACGCTACCATCATAGGACACTGTAGTTTTTCGTAAACAATTTTTCCATAGTATTAAGATTTCCTGAATTTTGAAATTTCTTGCAAACGGTGAGAGATACTTGAGAACAGACCAAACTTGAAGGATTTTTCTGAAGGAGGAGTATCCAATACTTGCAAAATTTCAGAAAATACAAATTCAAAAACAGATCATTTCGAGGTTTCGAAAACCTTTCATGTATTGTGCGAATTGAATAAAATTAAGACATACTACAACAAATTACGCCGAAATCTCTGATACGAAAAATTAATCCCTTAAAATCTTAAAGTGTAGGCCATTCTACGGAAAAGTACGAAAATCTGAGATTTTTTACTATCGCTTTCTACGACAACACTATTGCGAGTTCAAAGTGCATTAAAAATGGGTTGAAATTAACGTAAAAATTCATAGATATTATCGTCGAAATTCTTAGAACTTTTGAGGAGTTTTCCTACAAATTCATAGAAATTATTTCCATCAGGGAATGCAAAGGGCTTTTTAATAATGAATGAATTATAAACAATTCTCACTAATATTACCATACAATTTAAAAAAAAAATCAATTCGCATTACTTCGCAAATTTAAAATTCGCCCCGAAGTACTAAAATAATTAGGCTGAAGACCCAAAACTCAGAGCAGATGTCGCCACTCCGTTTGATTCCGTAGGAAGCACATTTTCTATAATTCTATATTGTTCATGGCGATCAGAATGATTTCCATGAGCACCGCGCATGCCCGAAATTTCAGCGAATTGCTGGTCGCCATAAATAATATAAAATTCTATAATACGTGCCCCCTACGGTGCCAAAAGGAATGGCGACATCTGCTCTGAGTTTTAGGTGTCTATCCTAATTATTAAGACTTTGAAGTAGGTGCGAATAGAAAAAATCTAGTCATTTTTCAAAATTTCATGACTTTTCCAGGCTTTCCAGAACTTTTTCCAAATTCCACGACTTTCCCAGGTTTTCCAGGTTTGCCAGGTCTTCCAGGTTCTGTAGCAACCCTGTCAATCAAGACGAAACACTTTGAAATGATAACGTACAAATAAATTCTTCTTCAACAACAAACTTGTGCAATTTCCATACGCGTCTCAGTCTGCATAAACATGCTCAAGTGTTCGCATGCACAAAATGATTTGACATTTTGTATTCGTATAGAAAAAGTTGAAATGAGATATAAAAATGTACACTTTGTACAAAAGCGTACTCTGCAAAAACGAGTGATGCACAGACGATTGAACTCAAAAAAATGTACTCATGTAGCTAGAGTGTTTGTCGAACTCATCTCCTGCGCCTGGTGTGCATTAGTCGGAATAACAAAGCAGTTGTGCAGCAGAATTTAAGGACATTTTTCACCAGTAGCCAAACATAGGTACCTACTATTTCATCTTATCCAGAAATCAAATTAAACTTTCATACATATAGACTGCTTCCAAGAAAGTAACTAAAGACTCTTCTTACTCAATCATGAATTTCATCCATATCTATGACCTTTCTACCGAACAACATTCCCAAAAGAGCATGCTTAAACTGATAAATGTTGAATAGTTGGCATTATGAACAGCACCACTACAACATCGAATATCGATGATTAGAAACAGTGGTTACTACTAAAGTAACGATGTCAAAAGTATAGTGAATGTAACAATAACTATTGCATGCTAAAACTGTCCATTAAGCATTAATTCTGTCATTATCATTCTCACTATCTGAGTCAAAAGTAATAACATTGATACTTCTAACAGTTAATGGTCAATGCTATGATATTTCCTGTTAAGATTGTATCACTTTCTGACAGGCAAAGTACAAAAAAGTATTGCATTCTTATAATCCGACTTTGGTAGAAATTTTGTATTACCATTACGAAATTTTCTTTTTTCTAGGGAAGAATAAAGAGCACTAGATAATAGTAAGGAAAAAGACAACAATAATGTTGCTCTAACTCTATCGAACCATTTATGAGAAAAATCCCAACGTTTCGAGAATCATCTATCCTCCTCAGGGTATATAATGATAACATAATTAGAAAAGTATAATTATAATACTTACTATTTTGTAATATGCCTTTAACTTAAAATCAGCAAAAAATTTTACAGGATTTTCAATTTGTACAGAATTTATCTCAACATATTACATTAGGATTCTGGAATATGAATTCAACTCTTGATGATAAATTTATCATTTTTATAATTCTAATTTTACTTCCATTTACTTTTTATTGGCATTTCAAGTTTTATGTTCATTTATTATACTGATCAATACTGAGAACACTTACTCCAAAAGATGAATGAACGTCGTGTCATAATTATACTCTTCTACCTATGTTATCCGGCTAAAAAAATATACCCCTGATGACGAGAATAGTGTTTTATTGATTGACGCATAGAGTTGGAGCAACATGATTGTTGTCTTCTTCCTTCATAATATTGGCTTCTCGGACATTAAAGGACTTTAAGAGTACTAGATAGTTATGTAATCTGCATAATTATGATACTACTCACTAGCCATTATTAACTCTTTACACAAATAAAGTACTACAAAAATGTCAAGTTATTATTTGTACAAAAATCTTTCACCTCTATTTATGCATCTAAGGATTTCTGTTTTTCTTGAAAAATTCGCCAAAATCGTTTAAAAAAATACAATATCCATTATTGTACTATTTAATCTCCCTTAACTTATATTTTCTGTACATTGAAACTACTGTACATTGCAA
This sequence comes from Melikaiella ostensackeni, assembly GCA_032362435.1. NCBI lineage: Eukaryota > Metazoa > Arthropoda > Insecta > Hymenoptera > Cynipidae > Melikaiella > Melikaiella ostensackeni. Next base: position 12,132,130 of record JAUMHM010000083.1, read on the forward strand.
CTATATACAAACTCTGATTTCACACATATTCCTATGGATGGCTACTGGTCGAATTGTGAAGAGAAGCGTTATATATGATGCTGCTACTGAATTAGATTGAGCTTTTTTCTCCAGTGATGATGGTATCCGAATCCAGTGATATTTGTTAAAATTTGGATTTCTATACTATGTAGTAATAAGTCATTAGTTCGATTAATGTAAAACTTAATAATTTCAGCCAACCTAATGAGTGATAACAATTAGAATCAAATAAAAAGGTTTATTAGACTAGCACTTACACTAACATTTGTGTGTAGACCCTTGACGTATTACAACATTTTAGAGCACACGGAAAGCTCGAATTTTAGAGACTTTGATATGGTCACAGAAACAAAAATTCCCTTCTTCAAGTTTAATTGGATTCTTTAGAATTCATCAAAGCAGCTAATATTCGGGGTTTCCAGAAACGTCATAGTGACTCTCAAGAGAGAATTTGGCGGACACACATTTTTATATCAAGCTTGCCCTTGTCTGACAATAAATTTTGGTTAATATTTTATACAGAAGAGAAAGCAATAATTTTTGTTTTACACTTCTCGAAGAGATTCTGTGCGTAGTTCTACTTTCGTTTTAATACTGAAAGTTACGGCGAATAGCAGCCAAATTCTTTTTGTTTATCGAATAGAAGAACTTTATACACTTCAAATGGATTTAAATAATCTTAATTTAGAAAAAATAAGTAACAAATTGTTCAAATGTGGCTACTGTGTTGAATATCGTAATAACTATTTGAACCATAAGTATGAAAAACGGGAAACGGTTGTTACAGTTTTTTTTCAAAAGTAGCTTATCAATTACTATATGAAGGCATCAAAATGTAATTCAGAATAAAACACAGAACATGAAATTAGCTTCGTAACAACCAACCTCATTCTTCTCTATACTGTCATAAACTGTATCAGACTTGTGGTATGTATAGACAAAATATGGTTGAAATTGTAATCCTTCATTAGTCTGAAGTATTATAAGCATTTAGACTAATTTTCTACTTTTATATTGCCAAAAAACAAAACATCTATGTATTGAAGAACTCTTCGCAGAAGCCAGATCAGGATTTTTGATAAGGGTTGAGCCCCGAGTGCAACTGTTATAACTTCTGACGGTGTAAAATAAATTTTTGTGTACCTGCAGATCTCGCATATGTTTCACGTCCGGCAGGAATTTGCAAATAATCCCTGGGAGAAGGGCTGGGGTGAGGAGGATGTATTAAAGCCTTTTGCACGATTCCAGTTAAGTTAGCAAGCTGTCGTTCCATGTTCTCCACCCTCAACCTATTAAAAGATGTGTTTGCAAAATAAGTGTTGTTACAAACAAATTTGGTTAAATCTATTAGATGCAGTATTATTGTGCAAATCAGCCCCTGCAGAATTAATCATTTCATTTTCGTAACTGTTTACGAAATTAGTTAATATTTGGATAAAGGGTGTTATTTTATTAAGATTAAAGGGTGGAGGATAAAATTGAATCCGTATCAGAAATTAATTCCTTCGACAATATAGACCTTCAAAAGAACATGTATATTTTAATTTATGAAGAATTACAACAGCTACTGATCAGCGGCCCAAAAAGTATTGATTTAACGTTACCCAACTTAAGTTAATTCAAGCAGTTTCCTGCAAATATAAGTGCAATCTAATCATTCCAAATGCAACTAATTCGCAAATCGTTTCAGATACATTCAAACTGTCTTCAGATTAAACTACCCATTCATTCTTCTCACCACTATATGAATGCAATTATCTTTCTTTAGAAAAAAGGGGGTCAATATCAGAATGAGTTTCCAGCATATAGTAAAATTCATGATGCCTGTAATGGAAGTTTCGCATGCTATAGAGTTTCACAATTAACCTACGCATTTACGGAAAATGATCATCGCGAGAGGTGAAGATATAGCGTCGAGCAATCGGAATATCCATGCCTCTTTTTTTCAGATTACACTCACTCTAAATATACTACATTTTATTTCTACATTCAAGAAATAATTTCAAAAAAATAAAAGCTAATATATATTTTACAACAATAATCTTTGATAATGATGACCATAAAGTTCTGAACGTTCAAATGAACGATGAAGAAAAATGTAACAAAATTTTGTTCTGCCAAAAGTGTTTGCAGAGTTGACAAAGTTCACATTTATTTAGCGAGTAACTACTCCCACCGTTATGAAACATCGCCAGAACAACATTCGCGATGATACGAATTCCCGACCGCACCCTTAAAAACCACTCCCTTTTGAAAATAACCAAAAACTTGAAAAAAACAACCAAAAAGACACTGAAGTTAGTAATTTTTTGGTGAATTTTTACACCAAAACATTCTTATTCGTAATCCCTCAGAGAATGGCGGTAGTAAGGAAACCCATACAACCACTCAAAACCACCCCTGATGATAAACAATTTTTCAATAATCAGAAAATCACAACAACAAAAATTAAAGTTTCTAAACTATGACATAATTTTATACCCTGAAAACATCTCTTTAATAATCCTCCGAATAATATTGGAGGTAAGAAATCCCGAATAACCCTTACAAACCACCCCCTCTTGAAAATGACCAAACAAATTTTTAAAAACAACCAAACGGCATCAATGTTTGTAATTTTTTGTGGTTTTTCACACTAAAAAATTCTCATTCGTAATCCCCCGCAAAATAGCGGTAGTAAGAAATCCCGCAAAACCACTGACAACCACCCCTAATGATAAACGATTTTTGAATAATCAGAAAATCGGAAAAAAAGCTTACAGTTTGTAAATTTTGCCTGATTTTATATCCTGAAAAGATCTGTTGGGTATGTTTTGACATACATTGTATTTTTAATCTCGGAAAACATTTTTAGCAAAATAAAAATTTCGTTTTATACATTTTTTGTTCATTGTTCATTTGAACGTTCAGAACTTTATGGTCATTGATGATGAAGGACAATATAGAATATCACGGCAACAATATCAATCAATGTCTTTCAATAGAGCCTGCTTCCAGGATTTCTCTTAACTTTGTAGAGCAGCTTTTCCATGCAATTAAAAAAAAAAAAAATTGTTCCAAAATAAAGTTTCAACTACATATTCTCTGTCTTAAGCATATGCATATTCATCATCTATCACAGAACAAAAATGCTTATTATATGTTGAAGGAAATTAAAAAGTCGTGGACATGTTCGGAAAACTTGTAAATAAATACTAAGATATTTCGACGCATTCAAATGACAAAGTTCTACCTTGGAAATCTAGCTTTGTGACGAACTCCACAAGCTTTCGAATTACCATTTAAATCATGGGCACACGAACACCCTCGACAAATCAAGTTCCTTTCTTCAGGAGCTCCCAAGATAGAGCCTTGTTATTTTTAGCACTCGGATTTATAAATGAAAATGTTTTGAACTTGTTTTTCAGCACTACTGTTCCAGGATGTCTACTAATTTTCGCTCACCAAATTCCAGGTTTTTTCCCAGATGCAAATATAAAGTCTCCTCTTAATAGAAACACGAATAAAATGTATCTTAAGATTGTCCACTGTTAAAATTTTTCATAGCTCAAGCTATTCAAACAAAACTGCATGGGGGAAAAAATTAATAATAATTGTTTCTCATATATTCTCACAAGCTGAACACGACTCTGATATTATTTTTCTTTGGAAAAGTCGGGAAAATAGCTTCATTTTAAGTTGAAGATTTTTATAGATAAAAGTCAAGCTGATATGTCAAAAGTTGACGGAGACGAAAGTGAATAACTTATTGCTTTTTTTCTATAGAATTTTATGCGATAAACACAAATCTGATATTTATTTTCCCTCAAAACTCCGGGAACATGGTTTTTTTTGTAGTTAAAGTTATTTTATAAGTAAAAATATCAAATAAAACAATGTTCCCGACGTTCTCAAAAAAAAAAAAAAATAATAATAACAGCATCGTGTTTAGCACAAACACTGATAAAAATTATAGTAAAAAGGAGATGTTTCGGGTTTCAATCGTGTGCAAAACTACGAAACGTCGGCAAGATTGGTAGTTTTTCACACGATTGAAACCCCAAACATCTCCTTTTTACTATAATGAATCATCGTGAAAGCATTAAATCTATTACTGATAAAAATTCTTGGATCCAAAGAAATGCACTTCTTTGATTCCATTTTTTTAAGCCAAGGAAAGTGTTTGCTTCATTGTAATAAATATTGTTCAAAGGCAACTAATTCGTGTATTGAATCAAAGAAGTCATTTCTTTCGGTGACATTTCTTTGAAGCAAAGAAATATTTCTTGGCCTATGAGAATGTGAGATAATTAGCCCTAGGCATTGATATCTTTAAAACTAAGAACCTAGTTTCCTTGAGTCTCGTGTTCTCATCCAAAGAAATACAGGGTTTGTTTGAAAAGTAATGAGCCTTCCCGCGCGGAGCGTCTGCCAAGCGATCAACCGAATCGGCTGGTGG
>JAUMHM010000083.1:12225759-12237078 GCA_032362435.1 Melikaiella ostensackeni
TTTTTCTAAGAGAATATTATTATAAATAATAACAAATTCTTTAAACCATAATTTTTGTCAACTTTGATTAATTATTACCACACTCTAAGTGACAAGTTCAAAAAAGGTTGGAAATTTAAAAAAAAAACCGTAACTTTCTAGCATTAATCTGAAAGAGTATTGTTATAAATCATAATAAATTGTTTAAACAATTATTTTTGTCAGTTTAATAATTATTTCCTCGCTCTAATCGAACAGTTGAAAACAAGTTGAAATATTCAGAAAAACCCGTAACTTTCTACCTCTATTCTAGGAGAAAATTTCTATAAACAATAATTAATTGTTTAAACAATTTTTCTAAACTTCTGATTCACAGAAGAAAGTAATATTTCATGTATTAAAAACAATCTGTACTAAAACAAACCGCAAATAAATAAGAATTAGCGCCAAAAACTCGCAAAACCCAATTTTCCATTTATGGTTTTTTTTGGGACCCAATAAAACAGGCTTATGAGGATGAAATTCAAAAAGTAATTTTTGATTCGTATTCTATGGGTAATTGTGAAAACAAAAAAAAACCTAATATTGATGATTCTGTCCGAAACTTACAAAAACGTCTTTTTTTCTCATGGGAAATACGTATTAGACTTTATGGGGTTGGCTGAACCCCTACATATCAATTTTCTTCAAAACAAAAAAATACGTGTTTATTTCTTTTTTGATTCGAACAAATTTGGAGGGTGAGAGCACGAAAATTCAAGAAAAAAATTCCAATGCGTTTTTGAACCACCCCAGTGCTCAAACGTCTGTTTTCATGTTCCTTCCATTTCTCAAAGTTCTAGCGAAAATTATTTATGATTGTGGATAAATACCTATGGAAACTGATATAGCTGATACGGTGAATCACTATAATTTTGAAGATGTTTTCTGTACAACAGTTGGGAATTTATTTGTTAATTTAATATGCAACGAATATTACGATAAAGGAAAGTTTTGTGTAATTTTTATATAATTGTTGAAGGGTCGCCGGGTAAAAGGGCGTACAAGACAAAACACGAATTTGGCAGGAAACACAAAAAACTATCCAACTTTAATGCATTTAATTTTTTTTAAACAAAAAAGTGCTTTCGTGCTATTACTTAGCTCTATTGAACCATGAAAGGAACATCCTAGAAGAAGCAGCCATCTCCAAGAAATCTTTTGTCAACGGAACGGCGCGTCCCAAAAAACGCCGATTTCGATGGAGAAAGAGTTGCATAACTTTTTTATTTTTAACCTAAAAAAAAAACAAGAAATTACTTTCGAGCTATTACTTAGCTCTATTGGATCGCGAAAGGTACATCCTGAAAGAAGCAACCACTTCCAAGTAATAAATACCCTTGTAAAAGGTACGTCGCGTCTCCGAAAGCGAAAATATTGACACACAGAGTTGCATAACTTTTTTTATGTTTTAATTTTAAAAAAAAAACAAGAAAGTGCTTTGGAGCTATTACTTAGCTTTATTGAATCGTAAAAATAACAGGCAAAAACAAGTAATTACTTTTTTTTCAAATTACCAAAGACGGATTTTGATCCACTTCAAAATCGAACTGTATCATAATCTTCGGCAGAGACATGAGTTAGGTCAAAACAATTACTTTAAGCCAATAAAACAAATTTCCGAAATTTGACACTTCCGCTCCTTTGCCCGGAGACCCTTCAATTTTATAGATTATAAATGACGGGCGAACTTTCCCACGTTTCATTCGAAGGTTTTGTCTGTGATTAATTCTAATACTGAAATATAAAAAGACAAAACAACTCAATTTAAGTAAATGTATAAAAACTTACCAGGCCGTCGATGAAGTATACGTTGGACTTCCCCAGTTTCACTTCCGCTTCCGCTCTCGCTGAAACTAGCACATTTCCTGGTTGCTTCACTTTTATTGGGGATTAATTCGACTTTTGCAGTACGTGTGGTATCCCTCATGCTTGCGCTGCGTCTTAATGACCAAGAGGAATCTCTCGGTGGAGGTGGTAAGGGTCTATTAGCATCGTATTCAGGTTCCACGTTACCACTCTCTAAATTATTTACATTTAAACTTCTTGGCTGATTAACTGCGTTGATAGGACCACCGAAATAAATATCTGAATGCTGCCCCAGATTGCCATAAATTCTAGTCGACTTGTTAAAATTGTCTATTTGTTGTTGCACGATGGGTGGTCGTGGTTCATTTTCTTTGTTTCTTCTTGTAGGTGGTTCGGGTGTCATTCCATGCTTTGTTGGCCATTTTGGAGTATTAGCTTGATTCGAAAAACTTACACGTTTGGGGCCCATTGTTCCATATTCTATGGAGCTGCTAGAATTACTTATCAAACTTCCTCTTTTGAATATAGGTTGTGGTTTTCTATCAATATCGATATCTTCTTCGTAAATTGGAGGAGTTTGTGGCTTACGAACTACTAACGCATTACCTTTTTCTTTGTTCATTAAAGGAACATTTCTACAGTCTTCATTTGCAAGAAAACGTGGCGATGCACTTTGACATCTGTTTACTTCCTGCTCAACAGAAGGTGACTGGACAACTGTTTTTTGTGTTCGTTCTTGTGCTACGGGTTGCGGTCGAACTACTAACACCGGTTGATTTTGCCCTTTTTGGCCCATTATTGGTGGTTTCCCAGTGACGTTCTCGTTTGCTCTCTGCATTTTATTTTCCCAATAGAGATTTTCGGCTTGAACTTGAGCAGCAGAAGGCTGATGAAACAAACTCGGGGCTGATCCGTGTCTATGAACTTTCTTAGTTGGAGAGCTCTGTAACTTTTTCTTCCAATAAATAGGATCATTTCTCTCGTCTCTCTGATTTTGTTCATAAAATCGTCGTTGCTGTTCTTCGTCTAACTTTTTCAGTTTCTGCCAATAAACAGCATCGCGCACTTCAGGCGCTTCATTGTGAATTTGAGGTTGATGTTTTACTACTTTGGAAGGATTAACTGACTTTCTCTGAGCATCCAGAGCTTTCTGTTGCCAGAAGAAGGTTTCCAAATTATGCATAGTCTGTTTCTTTGATGGTGACAATTTTTTAGATGGAGATTGCCAATGTGATGAATCGTACACTTTTTGTTCGTAGATTGCGTCTTGATCAGCATAAGATTGAACATTTTTTTGCTGACTTTGATTATGAATTGTTGGTTGCTGAGGCGAATTTCGAGCAACGTATATTTTTTCACGATGGACAGTTGCACCATTCGGTTTATCAGAGTATATCACTTGAGAATTCAAGTTAGTTGGTTGCGTTCCAAGAAACCTAGATTCTGAATAAATGGAATTACTGCCGAGTGTTATTCTGCCGCTGCTTTGAGTATTTGGCGCCTCAGAAATATTTAAAGAATTTGGTACATTCCTTTGCATGGGCGATCTTCGAACGTAAATAGGTTCTTGATTCTGAAAGTGCTTCGGCGATTCATTATTAAGAGAAAAGTTTGAAGGCGCTTCCTGTCTATTTGGTGAGATATTTTGAACCGCTCTTCTATTGTCACATGGTGTATCCGTACGTTTTCTATCCAGAGATTTGTGGGATTCAATAATCGGTTGTTGAAATTCTGGTGATCTGGGACATACTGCTCTTTCGGCAACTATATGTTTGAGCGATTGCTTCGAATCCAGCACTTGAGTTGGAGAATCTACCATTGGAATAGGGGACTCAGGACATCCGAGTTCCGATTTCATTATCGAGTGACTTTGAGGAGTGTCGTAGATCATATCTCGTTTCGGTGAAGCTATGAGTATTTGATCACTTGGCTGTGACTTCCTTAGAGTCGTAGATACCGTAGCATTTTGATTCATACACGGTGACCTAATTTGATCAAAACCTTTCGTTTTAACAGATTCTCGTATTGAAGAAGGCGATGCTGCTTTTGCTTGGTCTGTTTCTTTAAGTATACCTAGGGAGGTATTTGTGCTGGGTGACAAACTATCAGCATTGAATGGAGGATTGACAGGGGGGACAATGGTTAAAGGAGACGTAACCCTTTTAATTCTATCAGGAGACAAAGTTCGTATATCGTCCACATTCTTCATTATAGAATCTGGAGATAAACTTCTAGAATTACTTTCTTGCTCATTAAAATCTGTATCACTGGTATTTCTGTTGTCGACAGTTTCATCTTTGGAAAATTTGTCCTCAACATTAGCGTGTAATTTAATAAGGTTACTAGACATTGGAATATTGGGTGATCCTCTTTGACTGCAAGAAGGCTCCTGGTTTAGGTTCTTCTTTGATATCATATGTACAGGGATACGAGGGCTTGTTGAATAAGTTTCGTGTAGCGAAGTAGTTGGAGCTTCGTCGTAAAGATTTTCTTCTAGATTTTGATTTACTAAATTATGAGATGTTTCATAAGGATCTGCACTGGGTGATGATTGCTGATCTGTAATCTGTTCACACCTGTCCCCTGAACTGTTAGATGGAGATGCTTGATTACTGGCATGTGGTGAGTTGAGATAATATTCGCCACTTTTGGAGCTGCTTGGGGAAAATCCACTCTTTTGACTCGAGTTTGGTGTATATGTCGAATCTGCGTAATCTGCAGATTTTTGGCTCAAGCTAGGGGAATATTTTGGAGTTCGTCCGACCAGAACCCCCTTTTCATCAGTATACATTGGACGAGATTGATGAACCTGCACAGTACCTTGCGGCTGATTAATACTTGAATCAAGTATTTGATTTCTATGGCCCTCCAGCGTCTCCATACCCTCATTATGTTCATTAAACTCGTCTCTTACGTCTCGATAATTTACTTCTTCCAATCTAAGCTGTTGAACTCCTCGGGGAGAATTATGAATATCTTGTTGATTTTGATTGAGAAAATACATTCTCTGTGGAATAGCTGGAAGTGGTCTATCCACTGGATGAACCACTCTGGAACGAATCAAATACCTTTCTGATGGAGGAGCTGATATTCTTCCAGACTGACTGTGATTCCTGATGAAACATGACTGAACAGGTTCTTGAAAACTGTGTTTTCTTTCCAAATTACAATGTTGTTCAGGTTCAACATGCCTCGAATTTTTTAGTTTCCTCATATCGGGAGATCCACTAATCATATTTTGTTCTATCCATTCCTCTTCAGGTGAAACGAAATTAAATGAAGAATTGGATGGATAATGTCTCTGAGAATGTCGACCTTGAGAGTAATTTGACTCGCTTCGCAGAAAGTGATCTGGTGTACTCGTAATAATCCCTTGTAGCGGAAAAAGATCTTGTTTGATCTCATGCATCCTTTCCTCAATCATAGAACCGTTCAAGCTAGAATCTAATGTAACGTTTCTCCTTATGTCTTCATTTAATTTCATGGTATCTTGTGATAGAGAGTAATTTCCATTTTGTTGATACTGTGCGACATGCTTGTCATCACGCCTCTTTCTTCCTTTTCTATCCTTTCTATAAGTCTTATGCGACTCTTTCGGAGAAAAAATACCCGGAAGAAGACGCCGCAGTCCCTTTTTTTTCTTTTCTTCTTTCAACGGCTTTGATGCGCATGATTCCATTGTGAATAAGCGAATAAGATTTGCGTAACCGTCTTTTTCAAACTCGTCTTCCGTATAATTTGATTTTAAATCGATTGTAGAAAAACAATCCTTTTTCTTAGTATCCAAGTATTCTGTATTTATATCAGCTTCTTTAAAATTTTCTTTTAAGGCTTGTAATTTCTTTTCTTCAGAAAAACTATCAGCCAATGAACTAGAGTTGCCGGGTATAAAAGTTCTTATAGACGAAGTTTCGTTCAAATCACTGTCAACAGTATTATTATTACCTTCTCCTTCTTGACATCTATCTTTAAATAAAAACTCACACGACGACAAACTATCTAATTCTTCGATATACGATGATTTGGAGGATTCAGATGAATTTGTTTCTAAATTATTTTTTAACCAATTTTCGGACCACCTCTTCTCTAATTCAGATACTTGTTTGCTGTACTTTCGCTTTGAAATTCCAGTACCAAATGGTTCGTCTTTTTCTGAATCCAGCGGTTCATCAAGATTTGTTTCTAATAATCTCTTTTCTTCAATTTTGAGCTTTTTACAAAAATTAAGTTTATCAAGAGAATCTTTATCAAATAGAGCCTTGTCTGTGCTTCGATTAGAACTGCCGTCAGCGATGGGGGATACTTTCGTTAAATTTACATAAAACCCAGGAAGTTTTTGTTTATAAACCTGGACTGTATCAGAATTGATTTTTGTGCTCAAAATTTGCTGAAGTTGTTCAATTTGATTTAGAGAGTTTTCGAAGCGATTATAAGCAGTTACGATCTCACATTTACTTTCAATATTTTCAACATCACTTTCAGTCTCTTTGTCATGGGGAAGTTTCGCTTTTACATTACACTCATCAGATAACTCTACATTCGAAAAGGTTTCTTTTTTCCCCTTGTTTGTTGAAATTTCAACCCCTGCCTTAATATTATCATCAGAAGTAGAATTTACTTTATGTTTTAGAATGTTCCAAGTTCTCGGGCCACTTTTAATTTTTAAATCACTGGCATTAACAGAAGATTTTGTCAGTCGTACGGGTCTAATTCTTACTTTACTCAGAGGATGAACACTGTTCTCTCTTGTTGCTAATACTGGTATTTTCGATGAGTTTTTAAAAGCCCTTACTTTCTTTTCATTGATTCTCGAATTTGTAAGACTACCTACATTTAACTTAAAAACATTTTTTGTGTCGCCAACAGATTTGGACTGCAAGCATAAATTATTATTCTGCTCGGAAACAATTCTTGAACTTTCACTCTTGGTCAGAAGTACTTTTCGACTTTTACAAGTTTGTAAAACGATTTTTTCTACCGTGACCCTATCCACCGAGAGAATACGCAACTCTTTCTTACTGCTTTTATCGCTGTGTCCATCTGTTGATTTTCGATACTCAGATGTCCTGTCATTCAAGTACTTCGGAATCTCCATCCCCGTAAATGCAATTATCGGTTAGGAACTCCTGAAACAAATTAATAATAATCGCGAAATTAATTTTCAAAGCACTATGTAACGCAGTATGATTCGATAGAACTAACAAAGAATTTTAGTGTTTGTTGTGACTTTTAATATATGCATCAATAAAAGTCTAATAATTCATATTATATCGCTTCTTGAAGTACCACTTTGCGCTTCATACACCTAGTTTCAGTCATTCCTAATCACTGTATTATCATTCATATCACTTTACTCCTATAATCATAATTGCTTTTTCATAATTACGCTTAATTAAAAGAAAAAGATACAAGTAAATACAAAATAGAGTCGTAGACTTTAAATAAATACTATAATTCCATAATACATACAGAAAGAATGGGAATACGTGTACCGAGAGACGTCTTTATGCCGACTGGATTGTTTATGTAATGTTTAAAGAATCAACTAAAAGTGGAAGGGGAAACCTATAGCAGCAAGACTGAACAAGATAGAGAAGCTAAGAATAAGAGAAGTGGATACGATCATTGACATAGGAAGACTAAAGTTTCAGGACGAACAGAGAATTCAAATGACATAGTATATATATATATATATATGAAATTTAGAATGCAATCTGTAATGAAAATATGATATAATATGCAACTATCAAGAGAATGGCAAGGAGAAATACAAGGCAAACAACACATTGCATAAGTAGTGCAGTAGATCGATGACACAAAAAATTGATTTCAAATTCCACTTCTCGAAATGACACACCGATTAAAAATGTCTCAAAAAATTAGCAACTATGAATGATAAGTTATTCGGCAAGATGAGAAACTCAGCATTGATAAGATAGCAAGATTATCAGCAAAAGATAGCAGGCCACGATGCAGCTCAATTAAGTCTAAATGAAAGTTGAATGCTAATGGGATGTTTTTGTTGATTATGATTTTCTGTCATCTCACAATCATTTCAAGGCGAAAATTAAAATAATCGTTGGAACAGTTTTTGAAAAAAGTCGAATTTATTATTTTTAGTTATTTCATTAATTATGCTTCTGTGACATCCCACGAATATTTATGATGAAAATTAAAATAATCGATCAGATCTGTTTTGATAAAAGTCGACCTTTATGTTTGAGTTGAAATGCAAAAAAAAATTATTGGGCATGTTTTTCTGCCATTCGATGAACATATTTAATTTATAGACGATAATTAAAATAATCAATCGCGTCCTTTTTGAACGAAGTCAATTTTTAGGTTTAACTGATTCGAAATGCAAAACATTTTTAAAAGTCTTCTTTATTCCGTATATTACTTGAAATTGAATTGTGAACCACAGTAAAATTGTGTGCAACCATAATAAAATTTGTTGCCTTTTAAACAAAATGTTTCTAATTCGAATCAATTAAATCTAGAAATTGACTGCTTATAAAAAGTGCCCGATCGATTATTTTAATTTTCAACTTCCAATGCTCCAGGGACGTCAGAAAACCATAACCAATGAGAAAATGCAGTGAAAAAAATTTTAGACAACATTTACCATTTCTTTTTTGGAAATTTATTTTTATTCTCAACTTAAAATATTTGTGAGGGAGCCCATAAGTACGTAATAAGAAAATCTAGAAAAAATCAATTTTAGGCGACATTTACTATACCTATTATCTTTATGGGCAAATTTTTGCATTTCGTATTAATTAAATACTAAAATCGACTTTTTTCAAAAAGGGTAACAAGAATTATTTTATTTTTCATCTTGAAATGTTAGTGGAATGGCAGACAACCATTATCAACAAAAAACTCCTATTAGCATTCAACTTTCATTTAGACTTAGTTCAGTCACACCGTGAGGAGTGTATAGATACAAAAGAAAAAAGCCTTGATAATGAATAAAGAATAATTTACATATAAACTTTTCCTTATAGAAGAAAATTAACATTATGGATTTCTCCACGTTTGTCATGTGTATAGAATCACTTATTAAGTGTACATTACATTTTATTATATTACAAACATAAAATTGAAAGTTTAATACTTTTCTAACATTGAAGAAGTGAAGTTATGTAATGTTGTAAGTTATAAAAAGTAAATTTGTTCAAAAATGATAAATGAAATACTTTTAAAAATTAAGATAAAACCATTATGATTCATTTTACTCATGTGCAATGTCTTTAAAATAAAGTAAAAAGGAAATTAATTAACAAATAATGATTATCTTCGATTGAGAAGAAGTCAGAAAGTAAAAGTTTTTGGAACTTTCTGTATGCTCAGGGCTGCCCCAGACAAATGTACTTGAAAAAAGTGACTAAAAGTGACTACTGTTCACATAAAAAATTAGATGAAATTCTATTGTTGAATTCGAGGATGAATACCAAGGTCAAAATTTCTATAATTAGTTTTGCAAGTAATCTTCAGACAAACTGTATAATTAATTTTATTATAAGCTAAATAAGGGTCATTCCATTTTATTTCGCTGAAGTCGGTTGTGGCCTAATTTAAAAAATTTTGATTCTTGTGAAATAATACTCAATGTTTTTTGAACTTATTTATCAAATTAATTTCATAAATATCTTCATTTTTATTTAGAAACTTAATTTACAAAACTCAATGGTACAGAAAAATGTCACATTTATGTGCATTGTAGAATAGAGAAAAACTTTATAGTGCAAAATTGAACTGAGTCAAATTAGACGTATTCATAAGTCTTTAAACCGCAAAAGTAACTTTATGGGGAAATAATGAACGAAAATTGTGTTTTACAACATTGTGTTTTAAAACATAACAACTTTTCAGCACTTTCATAGCCTTATTAAAAACGTTATATTCAGTTTTTTCAATTAAAATTTATCTCGTAAGCTTCATTTTTGCTCACATTTTTCATAGTTGTAGCCCTTTTTCAACTTTTTATGCTGAAATACGAAAATTTTCATTTTGAAACTCGACACTGGAGATTTCGTTCATTTTCGCGGATGAATAACTCGCAGAGAGAAAAGTGAAAAACCGAGTGAAAAACTTCAGGATTTACAGTATTTGTAAATCAGTTCCTCATTTTGTCCCCATGAAAACTGAATTTTCAAACATTTAGCCAACTTCAACTTAGTCATTACCTCGTTTAACCAAAACTCAAAATAGCCATCTTTTGGGCTATTTTGAAAATTGATATTTCGGAAGGCTTGGGATCTAAGCAAAATTTTTAGGGGGATAAAATGAAGACCTGATTTACATATACTGTAAATTCTGGATTTTTTCATTTTTCTCTCTACAAATTATTCATCCGTGAAAATGAACAAAACCGTCGTTTGGCACAAAAGTTAAAATTAAAATATTCCAATACCATTTTCCACACTTAAAAAACAAACTATGCGGCCTACCAAAAAATGTTTAAGGAAAAGTTTACAAGTCTTCATAAAAGCAACAATTTTTATATCTTCACTTTTTTTCGTATTTCGCGTTATATGGCTCAAATTTTAAATTTTCGATTTTTCACGAAAATTAAAAAAGTTGTTATGATAATCTTATAGGGCTTTCAAAAAGCAACGTTTTTCTTTTCTTGACTTTTTTTCATATCGTGCATTGTTTGGCTTAAAATTTTCTTTTTCGTTTGTTTCTTTGAATTTTGTCAATACTATAACTCTGATAATTTTCTTTTTATCGAAATAAGTCACAAGGATAAATTATTCGACTTTTTGAGTTCTACAAATAGCTGTACATATAATTTTTATATCTTAAAAAAAATAGTCTCAAAAATTTTGAAATTTTTTGAATTTTTATCCCAAATGGCTGGCTAACGAACTTAACTTTCAGTTTTCTACACTAAAAGAGTGTACCAACGGCCAATCCAATAGATTAATTCTTTCAAAAGTTATCGTGCTCACAGACAGACATTCATACAGACAAACAGACACATTCATAAGAACCTGTTTTTCGGGTTCAGAGAGTCTCAAAACGTGGACATTTGACAAAAACGTTGGGGGGGGGGCAAATTTTACACAAATCTAATCAAGAAACTAAAGACAGTTACATTATTGGACCATTTTGTTGCAGATCAAATTCATATCTGCAGATTTAGTGTGATGCTTTACATTTAGGACCAGAGTACCAGAAAATCATAAATTTAAATAATTTAAATTTTAATATTGAATAGCATTTTCAAAAAGTAGATTACTATATAGATTCCATACATAAATTACTTAGATATTTTGTTTTATTTTGGATGAAATCTAGAATAAGATGGAGAAATGTGACTAAAGTGACCTTTTCCTTTAAAAGAAGTGACTTATAGTGACGTTTTCTTTAAAGAGTGACTAAAAGTGACTTAAGTGTCGGTGTGGCAGCCCTCTGTATGCTTTTCGTGTTTAACAAACTAACGGCAGAGCAGTTACATGCTGGAACACCTTAAGGTTTCCCTGA
>JAUMHM010000083.1:12419273-12431874 GCA_032362435.1 Melikaiella ostensackeni
GCTTATGGGGGTGAAATTCAAAAAGTAATTTTTTATTTGCATTCTATGGCTAATTATGAAAACAAATGCGAGGGACAACTCGATGCGCCGAATATTGACGATTTTGTCAAAAATTTACAAAAACGGCTTTTTTTAATGGGAAATACATGTTAATTATTATGAGGTTGGTGGAACACCTTAATTGGGGGGGGGGGGTGAGAGCATGAAAATAAAAAAAATTCCAATGCGCTTTTGGACCACCCTAGTGGACACCCCTGTTAATTATAAAAGTTTTTTATAATCTGAAATCGTTTTCTTTTTTTACAGCCGTCTACAATTGGAAAGGCGACACGCGCTATGGTCTGCCACTTGAGATCGGCGAAACAGTTCAAATCCTAGAAGAATGTGCTGGTAATCGATCTTCTGATGAACGGATTTAATTTTAATGTACTTGAAGTTTTTATTTTGAAAGAAAAAATTCAAAACATTATTTTCAAGATAAATTCGAGTCAAGAAAAAATATTTGCTTCATTTGAACATTTGAAACTTCAGGTACATCTTATTTTAACACCAAAAATATAAGATTCTGTCCTAACACGTATTCTTCTTTGTAGGTTGGTACAGAGGCTTTTCAACGAAGAATCGCGCTGTAAAGGGCATATTCCCAAGCTCGTATATCCACCTGAAACCTTGCAAAATTGATAATGAGGGCCTCTACGAATCTGTTATACCCCTTGAAGACCCTGTTGTACGAGAAGTCACTCTTGTTCTTAGAGAATGGGGTGGAATTTGGAAAAGACTTTACGTGGTGAGGTGACTGAAATTAAATCAGGGTGTCTACCTGACAGGGAAATTGGGAAAACCGGGAATTTTGTTCATTGGGGAAAAACGGGGAATTTGATTCAGTGACAGAGATTGTTTTCTCGAATGTACTAAGAGGCAAATTAAAAGTAGTTTCATATATTTTATTACTCCAATTCTGAGTTGAAATAGGGAATTTGTGAAAAAAATCATAGTTCTCACTTGAAATAGGGAATTTCCATAAATAACTAAAATTCTGATTTAAAACAGTGAATTTTCTCAAAGAATTATAATTCTGAGTTGGAACAGGGGATTTTAGTAAAGAACTATAATTTCGACTTTGAGAAAGAGAATTTTCTAAAATATTTATAACTCTGAGCTGGTACAGGGAATTAATAAGAGAACTAAAAAAAATGCACGTAAAGAATGACAATTATCGTGATTTGGAACAAGGGATTTCCGAAAAGAATTATAATTCTAAGTTGCGACATGGAATTTCAGTGAAGAAATATAATTTTTAGTTTAGGACAAGGGATTTCCGTGAAGGATTATAATTTTTACTTTAGGACAAGTAATTTTAAGAAAGAATTATAATTTTGAGTTTGAGGCTGGAAATTTCAATAGAGAAATATAATTTTTTCATTTGGGACTGGGAATTCCCGTGAAGAATTATAATTTTGACCTTTGAACAGCGAATTTCACAAAGAATTATAATTTTCATTTTAGGTTCACTTTAGAACAGAAATTTCCTTAAGAATTATCATTTTTACTTTAGGACAGGGAGTTTCCGTAAATAATTATAATTTGACATCGAACGGGAATTTCGGAAAAAAATTTTAATTCTGATTTAGAAGATGGGACTTTAAAAAAAAATCCCTGTTCCAAGTCAGAAATTGGCACAATTTGAAAATAATTTCAATTCTTATTTATAAAAAGAGAATTTATAAAAACAATCCCTGTTCCATGTCAGAATTCGTCAGATTTTGAAAATTTCTTGTTTCGAATCAGAATTTATTTGAAGTTGAAAATTCTTGTTTTTTGCAAATAAAAATTTGCCAGAATTTGAAAGTTCCCTCTTCCAAATTTTCTGAAAAGAGAGTTACTATATTTCTGAAATATAATAGAAAGTAAATAAATATAATTCTGATTTGGAACAGGGAATTTTCGTAAACAATTATTATTTGACTTGGAACAGAGAATTTTTGACATGGAACGGGAATTTTGGAAAATAATTTTAATTCTGATTTAGAAGCAAGGAATTTAAAAAAAAATACCTGTTCGAATTCAGAATTATAATTCTTTTACAGAATTCTCTGTTCCAAATCAGAAATCTTTTAAATCTTTTAGGGTATTTAAAAATCGTTTGAAATCATTCAAACCATTTCAAATTTTTTTAATTGACCGGGAGAAATCCGTGAATTTAAAATCATCCGCCGGGTAGACACCCTGACAATGCAATCGGAGATTTGATAGGATAAGACACATTTAATTTTTATTTTATAATTGCAGGAACGGGAGACTTACAAATGCAATATTCTAAGGAAAGTTATGCAAGATTTACTCGAATGGAGAAGACAACTTTTAGCGGGAACTCTGACGACGGATCGAACGCGTGAATTAAAATTGCAAATAATAAATAAGGTGGATTGGGGAAATCGGTAAGTCATTGGTATCTTCTTTAAATCGACTATGCACTTCAAATAAGAAAAAAGTATAAAATATAATTTAAAATCAGAACACACTAATGTTTTCCTTGTTTCTTCTTTAAATGATTGTCAATTTTTCTGATTTGATTGTACATAGTCGACATACACGTCTTGCATTACGCATGATTTGTTTTAACAGTATCCGTTAAAATAGTAACACTAGAGATATATTTACAAGAAATTGGTTTATTTTTATCTACGTTTCACAACTATTTACGGCGTTGCACAAATTGGCAGTCTTCCTCTCACTTCACGCGGAATTATTACAAGTGAGCATATATTTCCGTTTATAGTTTTTATTATCCTAATTTTTTTTATACTTTATTAAAGGCACATCATAGATAACTACTATATCTAATCGATTCGTTTCGTTTTCTCTTCCCCGAAAGGCTATCTTAATATATCACTCAGGATGGGAACGTATAAATTATACATATACACATGTATATTCAAAATCTATTTACTAAAAAAAAAAGTCGTGCAAACATGACCTTACATGATCTTAGAGGGTATATGCTTTTTCGGATTGAAATTGAACTATGGATGGCTATAATACTTGGGGGTATTTCAATTACTTTTTTTATTTTAAAAGGGCAAGACATTTATTAGCAGATCTCTGAATGAACACAACCGTTGAATGCAAATGTATTACACATTTACACACCCTGGACGGAACTGTGCAATGTCGAAAGACAGTAAAACAACAGAGATAGACTCGTTACTCTGCATTTAAATTTTTAATTTCGCTTGCACTTTCGATTGATTAGGCCTAGTCGTAATAGCATCACCTAATAATAATTGTCTAATAATCGCCACCACGCGTGTGCTAAAAGCTATTCTGTGAGGTAAGGCGCGTAAATTATTGTTTGTCGAGGATATATTGCCTAGGTTTTTTTAAAAATCGAGCCTAGAAATATTGGATTTCACGTTGCATACAGAACATTCAAGTCACAGCCCATTGCTCCAAAGTGAGCCGACATTCGTCTAAAGTGCTACTCCGTACGCATTTTTTACTTGGCCAAACTCGTAGAATTCCTCTCTATCCTAAACCGTATTGTCTTTTATGTTATTGCATTGCTGAGTAGAACAGACATTGCACCATTTTCGCGAGTCCTAAAAATAACGGACTTAATGGGTCTCTTTTTTCGCATGGAATAACGTGCGATGCTTTTCTTTATCAGAAAATTATTTCAAATTTGATTAATTAGCAATTCGGTATATATACAATGTTATACATTGAAAGCCTTGATTGCATCGTGCGTGCTTCTTTCTGCCTTAAAGTTTGTTCTTTGTCGATCTTGTGCTATGAATAGCAAAATGATACTATAAGTAGATGATTTTTTTTAACCTCAGTGCTTTCCATGTAACTGGCAATCGTTGATTAGTCCCAGAAAAAATCAGGAGAAGGACTAGCTTTCTATTGGTGTTGTTCCGCACAGGTAGAGCCAGGGAGGATAAAAGTCGACAGAACAAACTTTCCACTCGGCCTCACGGTGCGGCGTCCAGAGTCAGCCTCGATAGTATCACAAAAAAATTAGATTTCAGTATCCTTAGCAAACTTCTCGATTTCGGGATAAATGGGAGACATCTCCAGAGTGCTAGGTGCTGATGGCATTGAAGCTGGGGATGCACCACTACTAGATCCTAAGTGCAAGCGGTGACACAATTCGTCCAGTACTTCGGTAAATACTATCATGTTCATGTTTTGACCCAAAAGATGCAGAAGCAGAAAGTCTCCAACCTAGCAATTTGAAAGAAAGACTGTTTAGCATAAATTTACAATTTTTATTTAAAGAACTAAAATGTCAAAAGTTTACCTGTGTTTTTCTTATGAGCGATTTGACTGCAGCTGGTGTACTGAACTTGAATCGCTTTTTAATAATCCATTCTCGAGAACTGGGTAACAGTATAACAGACATACTATATGCAAGAGCGATTCCAGACATAACGGCCAGAGTAATGAACCAGAACCACAAGAAAATATATATTTTCTCGTTAAGAATATTTAAAGCTAAAACACAGAGGGCATCCAATTTTTGAATTGTTCCTGATGCTCCGAATTTGTGGAAAGTACACTTGGTAACTCGAGGGAAAATTTCGATCATTGGGTCTTGACGATTCTCCTGATTCATTCCATTGAATTTTACTACTTCTGTTCCGTATGTGAAGAAGGCTCCACCCAGAAAACTGTCAATGAAGAACATGTTGCTAATCTGAAAAGAAAGGAATGAGTTTTAGTCAATTATACCTATACACAAGATATTTAGAGTCGTTAAACTAAATGGTGGCTTGTAGCAAAAAATACTTACAACATTAACAAAATTTAAGGCCTCACAGAAGAAATATCCAGCGGCATAACTGTTATGCAAATGCATTGTATCGATAATATATTGAACAAGACGATGCGTTCTAGCTTGACGTTCCTGTTTACTCTCAATCATGGCACCTCTCATGCCTTCAGAAATCATTCTAACCTTTCCTTCTTCCCATTGTTTCCACATCCAGTGTGGAACGTAGAAAAGTACTCCTTGAAAGAACAACATGAAAGGTACCCACTGGTAGTATGAATGATACCTTTTCTCTCCAATATCACTTCCTAATCCAGGATGTGCAACATGCGAAGAAGGCTTATTATAGTTTGTTGGTAGGGAAAATGTGTGTGTAATCCAGCAAAAGGTATTTATTACGTGCGAAGGTACTGCATTGTCGGATATGCAGTTGATAGGATCACCTTTAATTAACAAAATTCTTGTATTAGAAGGAAAATGTACCTAAAACAAAACTATTATATAGGACATTTAACAAGTTTTTTAACGACAACGCTAGCAGTAGCCTGTCTGGTGGGCGAACAAGGCTTTAATCGAAATGGCGGTAGACTCGCCGCGTGCAAATTTATGTACTTAAAAAATACTGATTGATAACTGAGAAATATCAACGGTAAAATATGCAGAATTGCAAATACGGAGGTTAATGACTCAAATGTGATTATCCGAACAAATAGTGATAGTTAGTGTGTCCGAAAAGTAAATTACCAATAATTGTATTTGTATTAATAAAACATTCTTTTTAAGTGAAGGCAAATAGAAGAGCAAAGGTCTTACCTATTAAATTATTTGCAGTAACGATGATGCAACATGCAAAGAGAATCGCAGAAGTAATTCTGTAGTGCGCTCTAAATATCATATTATCGATAATAGCCTTGTCTAGTAAGTATCGTACTTTGACAAAGCCAGTTACGGCTGACATCAAGCCAAAGACCGCCATTTTCTCTTATTTTCTGGAATGAAAGAATGAGAAATTAGTTGTAAATTATTCAGTTCACATAGTTAAAGTCAACTCTATTTCGAGGACGCGTGCCAATTTCAGAACATTAAAGATCGCGTTCTTTGTTCTCCGCACCGTAAAAACAAAATATTATTTCAGGGCTCATTTCCGGTATTAAAATGAGACTTAGAAAAAACAGTCTCGAGTGGTACTAAAATGAGACCACTGGTGGAAAAGTGTCATTTGTTTTACATTTAAAATAACAGCATGAAGTTACCCTATTCAAAAGTACACGCAAAAAATGACACTGAAAAAAAGAGATTTCTAGTTTTTACAGTGCATTCTGAAGTCTGATTTGGTTAACTACAGTACCTCTTCAGCAATATGTGTCTGATTAGAGCTATCAAAAATTTGACCATGGTCACTCATCATTCATCGTACTGCATGTATGAAGATCAATTACGGTAGTAACCGACACACTGAAGAGTTCCTTTCCTTTTCTTTCTGCTATTTAACTAGCAGTAAAAATATTAAATCTCGTGACTGACTTTAAAAGAACTTCTTGTTAAGAAGAATATGAAGAAGATCTTATTGGATTAGGATACAGAAGCTTCAAGTTCTTCAAATAGAAAAGAGGCTACATATAAAAAGGCACAAAAGTATCTCTTTTCAATGCTTTAAGTTTTGAGCCAGTTTAAGAGAAATATGTAACTGTTAGAAGAAACATGACCAAGAGGGAGTTAGTCGCTAGAGTTTCATTAATGGATTAAATTAAAGTAGGCGGAGCGCGTGCTGTTACGTGGGGTCAATCTCTGACACGAGTGGCTCAATGTATTGTTCAAATCTAAAGCGACCTGAACTTGTTGAGATAAATTATTTAATTGAAAAAAGTTGCTCCAAGGAAGTCAAAGATTTTTCACTTCAAACTTTTGATCAGAAAACGTAAGTTTATGAATTGCAAATTGCTGAATTATGTGTAGCTCTCGAATGCTAATGTTTGTACGTTCGATGGTATATAAATATGGGCATCAACCACGTTATGGTGACTGCGTATTAATTATAATCTGGCTTTTCCGTTATTCTGTTTTGCCATCGGATCGCAAATCGGCATCAGGCACGTATAAGGCCTTTAATGAAATGGAATTTCATCGAGTTGGATTTCGTCATTTTACCAGGCATGAAATTTCAAACCATTCTGCTGCACAGAGAAGCATATAACAACCGTCTCGAAGCGATAATGCCTCATCACATTTTTGTACTCACGTTAACAATCTTATGGTTTACAATGCGTATATACCGATCTTCTCACACAACACCGGACATGTGCTCTCAATTAATGATTGGACTATTTAAACCGTGTATTTTAATCGGTTCCCCGGAATCATCATGTGGATACAAAATAGCAGCATAAATAACTGATGTGATTAATAGAATATTCATGTGACACAATCAGAAAATATTACAAACATATATAATGCTTTTTTTTGTTTGCATAAGCTATAGGTATATAAAAGTCGGTCGTTTGTCGCTCATTATTTTAAAAGATATTACCGTAAAAAATATACTTGAATATTTGCATTGCGAAACAAACGATTCATGGTAAGAATATTTGAATTTCCAAGATTATAATCTACTAGATTTAATAATAATCCACTTTACTATCTTAGCGTGAATAATAATTACAGAGACAGGTGCTCCTTCAGACGTTTATAGAAAATGTGTATCACGATTGCATGAGTTGTATGAGTGTTATCTGCACGCATGCACTTCTAATCTCTCGTTATAGGTACGGTGAAAGGACAAAGACGCTTCTGGCATTTTAGAGTGAATTTATGCAGTTAGATCAGAGTTTGTGGTGAAGTGTATTTAGAAATAACTTTGGAAATTAGTAGACTTTAATCTATATGTATGTGATGTATTAATTTAACATTATCTAATTGGCAATAATTAAGGTTCATGGTCTGTGATGATGCAAATGTTTGCAATTTATCTGGTTATTCTCATTCATAGCGATTAGATGCAACCTTCTGTATCGAAGAGATATATTGTTTTACTTACTACTCGTGGTACGCACTCGTTTACTTTTTTAGAATCTTAAGAAGAAACGTATATATTATACTTTTGAGTCAGGATCTACCTGATACTGCGCATTCTCAAAGCGTGAATCGCAAATTCTTTCAAGGTTTGAAAGGTATACAAAGCACAATCGCTCGTGGGAATTTTGTATTCGTTTTACCTTCTCTCTCAATTGCTTGTTAAAAGAACAACTTTCTACTATCTTATACTATAACCCACGGAAGGAAAAAACCTAAAATAATGCAATTTATAACTTACGTTTTCATAAAAAACCGAATGAAGACTCTATTATTTATTTAATTATTAATTCCGGATGTTGTAAAGATCACAAAACTGGAGAAAAATCTCGAAACAGGTCTGCGGAATATTTGCTTTGCCGCTTCATTATCGGGCTGTTTGCTGTGAGATATATGTATTGTCAGGCGGAGGTTTCTCGTATGCGTGTGAATTTTATCTCAAATATAAAGTTTGTGCCGACGAATTCGACTTTAAAGTAGAGTTATGAAGTAACCACTGATTTTTATCTCATTGTTATAGGACTTTTGTTGAATTACATTCGGTAGAAGTGAAAGTTAAATTCATGTGTATAAAAATATCTTTTACATGTTTCTCGCATAATCTGTTAGAACAACTGGATATTACTTCTGAGAAAAGGGCTTGCGCAGAACATTTATCACGAGTAAAGGTTCTAGTCTAGGAAGTCGGATAACAATTTCCTACGTAATTTATGATTCACGCTATCAGTCACCTCATCCCACATCCCTTTTTTCGGCATATCCGGAGGTATAAGTAGAAAAGATAGAATAAAGAGTATGAGAACAAATAAAAGAGACTCATTTTTTTTTAAACTAATGAAGAATTTCCAAAAAGTAAATATTAATTGTATTTTTACTTGCTCATGAATATGTATAAAGATGCACAATCTGTTGGAAATACATTTATATTTAAGAGATTTTGTTCTTTAAAGATTAGGAATTTATCGATAAAAGTCTAAATTATAAAAATCTGGATATGAAAAAATTAACTAAATAATTCCTTCCTGCATAATAGATCTTCCATTCTATAACGAGCCTCTCATACATCATGTGTCTGCAAACGTTATCACGTTTTTCAGACGGTGCAGAACATAAATGTGGTTTTACGACCCGCAGATGTGTCCTGCATGCTATAAGAGAAACAGCAAGTAATCTACAGTAAAGCTTTACTTTTGCTTTTATGATATATTACACTAATTCGAGAGAAGATGCACCAAGAAAATAATTATTCTTTTTATTTAAATTCAAGAGGAAGAAACTTCATTCCAAGGAAAACCAAAAGTGCTGTGAATCTATAAAATTTATCCTCGTTTTCTGCTGTAGAAAAGATTATGCTATACTCTGTAAAATCCGCATAATCTCGTTTCTACTCAGCTCGAGCAAAATCTAAAATGTAAATATTATGTTTGAGTACTGGCATTGTTTCGCAAAGTCAAACCTGGGATGCAGCATGGAGTAATTCTTTGACAAAGAATTCCCGTTATCTTCCAAGTTAGTCCCAAACGTATGCTTTTAAAAAACACTCGCGAAAAGAAAAAATGATTTCTTCACTTGCTTTCCACGACTCATAAAAACAACTTTCACAGAATTATGAACCACAGAAATCATGATTTTTTCGCATGGAATTTTATTCACTTTTTGAACCCATAATGGTTTCTCTGTAAAAATAACGGAAGTGATACCACACACTCGTTGGTCAGGTAGACAAGAGAATCTTCTCACCGGCATTCTTACAAATGACCTATACTTTTTCAGAACGCGTCCTCTCTCTCTTTCTCTCGCATTTTCCCCTTTTTGAGGAATTCAAACAACTTGTTGATTAAGCCAACAGCATACCTGTTTTCTTGAAAACAAAGCGAAAACTCCGACGCACACTGTAGATAACAGCGGTGAAAAAAAAATCTTGACAGAATTTTTGTTGAACCGTCTAACACCTCGGGACAGCAGCTGAATTACTTTTAAAGAGGCGCGTATCGTGCCAACGGGGCCCGGACAGCGACTGACTGGGCAAGGAGCTCGGGGCCTCTCCATCGCCATATTGCCGGTAATGTCATCAGTGGCGTAGTCACTCAGGGTTTTCGAATCCATATTCCCTTCACTGAATTCGGAAATATTCTCGGAAATATTTGACTCATTCTTCTTTAAATAGTTGTTTTTATTGGTATCCGCTTGTTATCATTTACAATCATGCTGCTATACACGTGTAAAAGATTTTATTGTTAAATTGTCGATTGAGTCATTCTTTTCTGCCCTTTGAGTATCATAACGAAATTCTTTCGTTTTTTGACAGCTTATGCACACACAGCATTGGAATACATAATACAAAAATATTAAAGGAATTAGTGTAAAAAGTAGACAAAATACAAAGGGATGATTTATTTTAGACCACTCATAATCTCATATGGAAGTACTATACACAAAAAACGCAATTCTGCACAAATAAACTTTACACAGCAAAAATCTGTAAATTCCCTTGATGTCTTTAAAATCACTTGAAATTTCATTGAAATCCATGAAAATTCTTTGAAATATCTTGAAATCTGTTAAAATCCGTAGAAATAACTTGAAATCTTCTAATCCCTTTTGAATTCCTTTGAAATTTTTGAAGTAGTTAGAAATCTGCGGAACTCATAAAAAAAGTCTTGAAAATAAAATAAATTAAATTTATTCCCTGAAGTTCTCTAGAAATCTGTTAAAATCCCTTGAAATATGCAAAATCCCCTAAAATCTTTGAAATACTTGGAGGTCCTATATAATCCCTTAAATCTTGTCAAAGTCTTTGAAATCCCTTGAAATTCTTTGGAATCTTTAAAAATAACTTGAAGTCTTTAAAATTCTTTGAAATTGTTTTAATTCCTTCACATCCCATGAAATTGGTGAAATCCGTAGAAATCTCTTCAAATAAAATTTAATTTATTCCCTAAAGTTCTCTAGAAATTAGTTGAAATCCCTTAAAATCCCTTTATAACTTTGGAAATCGTAAAAGTCCATGAAAATAAGAAGAAATCGTTTGAAATCGCTTGAATATAAATTAAATTAAACTTATTCATTGAAGTTCGCTTAAATAAACCGTTCAAATCCCTAGAAATCTTTGAAATCCCTTGAAATCCATTTGCTTGAGGTTCTGAACGTTCAAATGAACGAAATTTGTTACTGATGGCTTTGTAAACTAAAATTCAGTGCTGAAATGTTTGTTCATTTATATTGGGAGTAATAGATTATTAAAAAAGCGTATAATACATTCTTTTACATTTGAAATCCTTGGAAATTCAATAAAATCCTTTAAATCTTGTGAAATTTCTTGAAATACCTTAAAATCCCTTGAAAGGTTTGGAATCGCTGTTAATCCCTTATTGAATAATCTTCCTCTAGAATAATTAGTTCTCTAGATATTCCTTGAAATATTTGGAAATCCTATAAAATTCTTTGAAATCCCTTAAAATATTTGAAATCTGTTGATATTCTTTGGAATCTGTTAAAATACCTTAAAATATTTTGAAATCCCGTAAAGTCATTTGAAAAGCCTTAAAATCCGTTGAAATCCTCTAAAATCCCTTGAAATGTTTCGAAATCTAACGATGCTCCTTGAAATCTGTGCAAATATTTCAAAATCTCTTGAAAACCATTGAAATTCCTTGAAATTGGTGAAAATGTTTAGATATCCGTAGGAATCTTTTGAAATTCCATAAAATCCTTTTAAAAGCCTTAAAAACCATTGAAATCCTTTAGAATCCCTTGAAATGTTTCGAAATCATATGAAATTTCTTGAAAATCATGGAAATATTTAAAAATCTCTTGAAATCCCCTAAAATTAGTGGAAATGTTTGGAACTCTGTAGAAATCTTTTGAAATCCCATAAAATCCTTTTAAAAGCCTTAAAATCCGCGAAAGTTCCTCGAAATCCTTTGGAATCACTTTAAATTCCGTGATACGTTTAGAAATCTTTGAATTCATTTGAAAAGCCATGAAATTTTTGAGAAATCTGACGGAATCGCTTAAAATCCATGGAAATCCTCTGGATTCCCTTGTAGTTCCTTGAAATCTGTTGATGTGCTTGAAATCTTTTAAGTCTTTTGGAATCCTTTGAATTTCTTGAAATCTGTGAAATCCCTTGAAATAATTTGAAATCCTGCGTTATAAATAAATAAATCATTGGGTTGTTATTTCTTCATTTTTTACATCAATGCTTTCAATATTTTAACATTATTTATTTCTATGCTGACTTCCTTATAATGATTTTCTATAATTATTTTTTTAGAATCGCGATAAAATTTTAAGAAGTTCATCATAGGAAAATCATGACAGGCCTATACTGAATTTCCTATAATATTTTTTCGTAAGGGTTCGAGTTTTTTAAATTATTGTTTCCACGTTTAGCTATGTTCTGTGACAAAAATGTATGTTTACGCCATTGAGTGTAGGTTGTGGATACCAGGTGTACAGTTGAATTCTAAAATCCCAGCTTGCTGGGTCAGGACTCTGGATGATGGCTTGTTCCTTGTCCCCTAGTATGTCAATTTTCTATTGCCATTCACGAAATGGCATCGAACCCGTGCGCTCATGTACATCGGTAGCAACTTGTTGAGTAACATTGTAGCGGGCTTTTGAGAGAAGGCGAATGTTAAGTTCCGTAAAACGAGAAAAGTAGACACTACTATCGGCTAGAAAATTCGAGTCCTCTGGCTTTGACGTTCAAAAAGTAAGTGAAGAAAAAATGGTAGCTCAATTAATGAAGGATCA
>JAUMHM010000083.1:12478668-12492557 GCA_032362435.1 Melikaiella ostensackeni
TACTTTCGTACCTAGTAAATATTAGATTTTAAACTTGAGTCATTTTTCACATTTTCATGCCGCTTTAGGGAACACTTAAGCGCAGTGTAAGTTTATACTTAACGCGATAACCACAAGACACTCTCCTAACATTTTTATGCCATCTTATATTCTAAACTGACAATTCTATCTTTCTGGTGACACAGATTATTAAATAGAGTACAATCGGAAGATCCAACTTGGAAGGACAGTGGAACTGCGTTCATTACGTCAGTTACGCGATTATTGGAGAGGCTCCTTGATTACAGAAGTGTTATCCAAGGTGACGAGAATCGAGACAAACGCATGTCCTGCACCGTCAACTTATTGGTAAGAAAAGTTTAGCTTTTTCAATGTATTTCTTATAAATATGCAAGAGTCGACACCTCAAATTATCAAGTGAATGTTAATAATTTTGTTAATTGTCCTACGCTAATTTCATTAAGCCACGTGCCCATATGATCACTATATGATCGCACGCGTGGAAAACATACAATGTTGAAAGAGTAACATTAGTCTTTCTTAAAGCATTCAGAATCATTTAACGAAATGGGTATCTTTATTTTTCTTGCAGAATTTTTACAAGAACGAGTTTAATCGAAAAGAGATGTACTTGCGTTATATTTATAAACTTCACGATCTACACTTAGCGGCTGAAAATTACACTGAGGCTGGATTCACGATGAAATTGTATGCTGATCAGCTGGGCTGGGGATCCAATGTTCTGATTGCGGCTCACAATCATGAGCAAGAGCCAGAATGGCAGCGAAAAGAGTTACTTTATCATCAAATCATTCATTATTTTGATCGTGGTAAATGCTGGGAAAAGGGAATACCACTTTGCAAGGAATTGGCGGTTTTGTACGAGACTGGATTGTACGACTACGCGAAGTTGAGTCAGATACTGAAAGTGCAAGCAAAATTTTTGGATAATATACTTACGCAACTTCGCCCGGAACCTGAATATTTTAGAGTCGGTTTCTATGGGTTAAGCTTTCCTCTTTTTGTGCGGGTACGTTGAATTACTTGTAATTTACTCCTCTAATATCTACGTAATTAAACTTTTCTGTGACAAATTTAAAGCAAGTTTAACTCTTTTCATGTTTCAGAACAAGTTGTTTATTTATCGTGGGTTAGAATACGAAAGGATAGGTGCTTTTACGCAGAGACTTCAAACAGAATTCCCAAGCGCACAAATTTTGATGAAAAACGCGCCACCTGACGAGACGATTTTGACTTCAGAAGGGCAATGTAAGTCTGTGGTTTCCCACAACTAGGTGTCTCAGTATTACATTTATTTACTCTTTTCAAGTTGAAAGAAATTAATTTAACAATTACTAAGGTATCTGAATTAATTACCTCCAATTCCAATTTAGATATACAAATTTGTAACGTGAAGCCAATACCTGAAGAAGGAAGTCTCGGCTCAGGCGCTATAGAAGTTCCTGACCGCGTGATTGCTTTCTATCTTGTGAACGATGTACGAAGATTTACATTTGATCGACCTATGCATAGAGGGCAAGTTGACCGCGAGAATGAATTTAAATCCCTTTGGATTGAGCGCACAACACTTGTGACTGAAGCTAAATTACCCGGCATTCTCCGATGGTTTGAAGTGATAGAGAAGCATTCAGAACTTTTAGCTCCAGTGCAATACGCATGCGAAACTATGCAAAGCGTGGAAAGAGAACTCAGAAGATTAATAGCACAGTACACGGCAGAGCCAAAGAGAAACATTAATCCGTTTAGTATGCGTCTGCAAGGAATTATTGACGCTAATGTACAGGGTGGTATAACAAAATATCAGGAAGCGTTCCTGACTGCAGAGTTTGCGCGACAAAATCCCGACAAGGTGCCACATGTTAATCGCTTGAAAAAATTGATTCTTGATCAGATGAGCGTTTTAGAATCGGGTCTGCACCTTCATGGACAAATTGCTCCAGAAGGCTTGCAGTCTTTGCATAAAAGGTTGATTGCCAGATTTAATGAGTTGAAGTTAGGGTTAGGACCTCTGACTAAGCAGCGCTTGGTCCATCAAGATAGCATTATAAAGTAAGTAACTGAAAACTCTAAGAAACACGTATTTATACTTAGAATGCTTAATAGAAGATTCATATATAACTAATATTTCCATTTTTGCTTCCAGTTCTCCTCTACCTCCACTTCCGATCAATGAAAAACATCGTCCAATTTACTTGGAAACTGCTGGATGTAGAACGTCACACATGGATAGCGATGGAATACCCGACGACGAAGGATTTTATACTAAAGTCGATGGTGGTCCTCCGCCAATTCCTCAAAGAGAGGTTCGACCACGGTCTGTAGGTTACGGCACAACTCCACCAAGACCGACACATCAGAGAACACTCAGTAAACCTTTGAGCCCTAAACCTTTGAGACATTCTTTACCTACTCCGACCGATGGCGGCGATCAGACCAATGTCAGGACTTCTTGGAGTGAGTCCGGATCTGAACCGGCGCCGCCACTACCACCAAGAGGTTGCAGTAAGAACCTAATAATAAACTAACCAAAAATTAACGTAAACTTTTAAAATTTAATAACCCAAGTTGAAGATCAAGTTTAGCGTAGTGTAAGTACCAGCAGGGTAGCCGCTGGACCGGGAATTTTTGGAGACCGGGAAAAATCGGGAAATGACAGTGAATTTATTTTTTGACCGTGAATATTCTAAAATATGAATTAATTCATGATTTTTAAAATCGAACTGTATTATACACCACTTGTCATAAGAATCATTTTGTACCTATATTCACATATTAGATGAACCTTATGACAAGTGGCACATAATGCACTGCTGCAGAGCACGCTTCAAATGTAAACGTCCGATTGAAACTTTATAAACTATTTTCAATTTTTAAATAATTTCAAATCAATAGATTCATAACTAAAAGCTTTTATTCAACTTCAAATCCTATTAAATTATTGTTTCAGTCTAAGATATTCCATTTTTAACCCATTCAATTGAAATTTTTTAACTTAAAAAGAAAAGAAAATTTCTTTCAATGATTAGCAATATTTGATTGTTTATTTAAAGTAAGCAATTATAAATCAAATATTCAAAACAAAAAAAATTTGAAACTAAATTATTTTTTAATATTTAAATATTAAATTAATTAATTATTATTTATTATTATTATTATTTATTTATTATTATAATTAATTATTAAATATTTTTAAATAAAAAATCCTTGAACTGTTCAATTCATAAAAGTTTAAAATTTCCCAATTTAACGGCATTTAATTTAAAATTGGTGAATTCAAAAGTATAGGAAGCTTCCATGTATACTGTAAACTGTTGAGCGTTTAATTTAAAAAAAATTTAAGCTTCAGTTTTAAAATTTAATATTCAAGAGTTCCACTTTGAGTGCTTACATTTGCAGATCAGTTTTGATTACTTCAAATGAAAATATTTTCAGCTTAAGAGTTCGAATTTTTCAATTGCAATGACCGTGAGATGTTTTTGCGAGCCCGAAAATGGCTGGGAATTTTTCTCCTAGATTAAAACGACCACCCTGTAACATTAAGTCTAATATCATCTTTTTTGTCTTGACTAGCTCCAGATAAAAGAGATTCAAATTCAAGCTCAACTGGACCACCACCAGCACCACCAAAACGAACAATCCAAAAACGGAGCGCTGAGTGTTACGAGGATGAACGCGACCAACAAAGCGAACCGAACGACTTACGGGATAGCGGTATTTCCACTGCCAGTCTTTTGGACTTTCAGTCACATTTGACGCATTTAAACAACCTAAGCTATGAAGACTTCGAGCCGAGGACGAGATGCAACAAGATAATGAACATTTCACCGCCTTCTGTGATAAACGCTTTAAATACTTCTACGGGTATTAGTTTTCCCAGCGGTACATTCCACGGATCCCAAATACTTCCTGATGAAGAGGTACATGTGTAAATAAAGGAAGTTTGAAAAACCGAACTTCGATATCATGATATTGTAATAGTTTCTTATTTTAATTTCTTTGCAGGTCAATCCTCCGCCAATACCTCCTAAAGCGAATCAAGACGCCCCTTCTGTACCCACGACGCTGGAAAGGGCTTCCAGTCGATTATCAGGTCACGTTGAAAATTATTCAGTGCCCAAATTACAAACGCTGTCTGTAGCATCAGATACAGAGAGCACCGTGTAGCAATATTATACTTCCTAGTCTTAGTGGTTAGTCGTCGTGCGTGAAATAAGTCTTCTAAATCGTTCATATATTAAATATGTCATGGTTAACAAATGGATTATACCCACCTGCATTACGTGTATATCGATCGTACCTTCGTGGACTCTCTCCGTTTCAATGCTGGACGTTGAACTCGTTTTAATTACAGTTTCCGCGTTGAAATGGATGTACGTTGAGTTTACTTGAATGACGACGCTCTTCCGAGTATTAATCTAACTGTACATATTTTGTAATTTATTTATATTTTCGAATAAGAATAAAAGTCATTTTTATCAACGATGTGTACACGAAACATTAGCGCCAATGAGAATTCAGAGGATGCGAGGAAATGCATACAAGCCATAGATCGGTATTTTATATTAGAAGACGATTTTTAAGGTATATAAATTATTTGTATTTTCTCGTGTTTCTTCGCATATATAAATATATACAAAAGTTTGAGTATTATGACACGTATTATTTTTACGTTTTTTCCTTTTCTTCTTTTACTAAATCTGCTTGGCATGTAAAGAATTGGAAAGATATATAAAACTAAATAAAAAAGATGGAATGTATACATTGCACAGTACTGAATTAGAAAAGTAAGGTACGAAGTTTTACAATATTAAGTACACAACTAGAAATCAGCTAGAGATCAGGTGTTTTCCGGCATTCGATTAATGCAATTGTCTTTCAGTCGTGAATCCAATTGCAGATAATACTTAGTTGATTCAAACTGAATAAACTCTGCTCGTTAACATATCCAGCACACTTTTTACAAGCATATTGTTAGTGGATATGAATTTACAAGCGGTTTATCACAGAAAGTTATCCCAGTCTTATCATTACACTCATACAAACATACTCTACATACAGTGTGTGTTGACAATTGTCGACGAACGCATATACTATGGAAACTTTAAAAATTCTAGGTTGTTAACAACAACCAAAGTCTAAGTCAATAAGCATTGCATAGGTTTACAAATAGGCACTCACACATACTCGCTAATCAATATGGCTAGGCGTTTAAGCACAGTCATGGCCACTGCTTAAAATATATGCTACCTTTATGTCGCTCTTGTAAATGGATAGTCTAAAATATTTCTTTGTACGGTACTTCTTTGTAGGTGAAGATTGTCAGACAGACGTTTCAGCATTAATATCCTTCCTGAAATACAGAACACCGTATATTTTCCGTATATGTGGGGCACAATGACTTCTGGGATGTCTTACGATTATTCTGAGCCAAAAAATTTTTAAAAAACGTGGGCCCTTTTTGAGAAAACGCAATTTTTGATATTTTTAAAGAGTTTAATTAACATATTTTCATGAAAATATAATTTTACTGGCTTATATCATTTAGTTTAGCATCCAAAAAAGTGCTCTAGGAGCTGAATATCGTACGAGAACTGAAACCCTTAATATTTTTGAAAAATGGCGACAAAATTGAGAAAAACTTAGTTTTTTGAAAATTGATTCTTTCCACTTCATCCCAAGTACCTGTACAAGAATTAAATTGTTTGAAATTTGCTGTAAAACAAAGAAAAATCGAATGTTCTACCTCTAAAAGTTTCGAAGTTATGGCCCTCAAAAGTCGATTTTGAGTGAATAATTTTTAAAACGTTTTAGTTTTTGTGAAATAACCCATTTCGTATGCATCACTAGTAAAAGTTGGACGTAAATTAATCAAGAAAGACAAAATTTTTAGTAGATCTGACAAAAACATATCTCTAGCTTTAATAGCATCGAAATTATGGCCTTCTGATAATTATCCTTTTACGGAATTTCGTTGAACTTTTTTTTTTTAATTTCTTGTTTTTGGGGGATGAGACATGGAAACACGTTCTTATCCTGTTTTTTATCTTGCGCTTGTTGTAAATGAAGACTCGATGCATAAGAAAAGAGTTATTTCAAAAAACTGAAATTCTTTTTAAAAAAAAAATTCACTCAAAATCGACTTCTGAGGGCCATAACTTCGAAACTTTCAGAGATAGAACATTCGATTTTTTTTTGTTTTACAGCAAATTGCATGCAATTTAATTCTTGTACGAGTAGTTGGAACTTGAGATGGACTGGAAAGCAGCAATTTAATATGTTGATTAACTTCTTAAAAAATAAAAAAATGGAGTTTTCTCAAAAAGCGTCCACGCGATTTTTGTCCTTTTTACTGTAAAGTAAGTTTGGGACATCTAATCACGTACTCGACCGGAAGGCCGATGATTTATAACGACATGCCTTACTCACTACATAAATAATACTTAACGTTTCTTATCGAAAATATTCTTACCGCTTCACTGATCATCGTTCGTTGAGGTAAGCATTTGTCGAATACAGAAAAGAAACTACATTTAGTTTAGAATGTTCTGACACCATCTAATGGCAGACCAAGTTTATCCAAAAGCAAACAAATACGATGATTATATTCTCAAAACCATCGCAACCCAATGCTGTTAAGGAAATCTTTCGCCATATTTTTGAATTATAGCTTTTAAAGTAACGCAAATGAATCATAGATTGAAATCAAAGTTTATACTCACTCTGCCTCAGCAATAGTCTGTTCGTATTCGGGTTGCGGATGATGTTCTCTCAGAGCTGCTAATTCGTTGCTGTATTGCAAATCATGTGTTAGGGAGCTCGATAATATCCTATCACTCATAGGCAATATGTAATCTGGGGCGCCATCCAACACTGTCGGAGTGATTTTGCCTCGTTTCAAGCTTCCGTATCTATCTGAACCATTCAGATTATCATGCTGAGAACCATGCAGGCTTTGTCCTCTCTTCAAGCTGCCGTACCTCTCGGACCCGCTCAAATTTTCATGATTCGAGTTCTGCGAATGGTGACTCATACTGGAATTCAAAATTCGCGAAGACATTGAAAGCAGGTAGGGCGTTGGAGACGCAGTGTGGTCTTCTTCGGCAGTGTAGGGAAAAAGATATTTTTCCGCGAGATGGTGGATCTTCTCTTCTCCTTCGGAACAGTTCTCGTCTATCTGATTCTTCAGAGGCGAATTTATATCATGATAAGGCAACGGATTTGGACTCGAAGTTTTGTTAGATGCTATTTCGTTGTCGGATATCGTGCCACCAGACCATTGGCTTCCACGAATATCTACTGTCATAAAAAGTTTAAACAATTAAATAATCAAAATTAGTAAATACCAGATAACTGTAATATGTAACTTATAATTTACAATTTATTCTTTTGCGTACCATTTGTTGGTAAATATGCCTCGGGTAGTTGCGAACTCCACCTTGGTGCGTAAATTGGTTTAATATTTGGGAATAGTTCTGTATTTGAGCAAAGAATGTTCAAGTGTTCCGTGGCAGTACTGTGGATATTTGGAAGGTAGCTGTGTGTTACAGGTTTCTGCGTTGATACCCCCATATTTTTGTGCGACTTTGAAGTAACATCTTCGTCATCGGAGCTGTGCGAACTGGCCAGATCCAAACTTCTACCTCCTGCATCAGCTTGAGACCCATCAGAATCTGATTCTGAGTCTCTACGAGGGGAACATTGTTCGTCAGCTTCTGTAAAGAAAAAAATAAATATTAAAAACAGGTAAGAATCGTTAGTCTTCGAGAGACAGCAGAGTTCTTATATTTACGATATACCTTTTCCAGAATGTAAAGTGGTACGATGACTTCTTGACGATGTGTAAGGATCACGATCACTATTATAGTTGCTTGTAGATGTTGAAGTACGACGAAGTTGAAGTACGACAAATAAGGCAACTTTGAAAAATCTTACCGAATGACCGTTTATGTTTTGATTGCTACTTGCATTTCCCACGCTGCCTTCTAACAATGGAGTTTTCTTTCCTAGGCACCTCAGAACACTTAAGTATAAATTTCTTCTTACTCTACTATTGACGAAACAGTAGCCAATCAGACTAAAAGCAGCGTGAATTACGATAGCAATACTGAGTAAATATGACAATGTCGGCGAATTTTCTGAGGCACTTAAAACAGCTAGAGTCCAGGTTGCTCCTAATAATGGCAAGGAGGCAACAGATAACCATAAAAGCGTTCTTAAATTGCCGAAGCCCAATATATGTTCCTTTAGAGTAAATGCTGCACGGACGGACATCATTAGTATGCAAAAATTCATAAAAATTGTCATGCAAATCGGACTTATCAGTGCCCAAATCACGTTTTCATAAATCGAGAGCCAACAACTGTAACAAAGTATCGGTTATATTAATTTGCGCCTATGTAACCATTTAAGAGAATTAAACACGTAAGCAAAATACACCTACAAGTAAAAGTTTCCATACTGATCAGCTCTCACACCAATGGTCAATCCGACTATAATAGCTGGAAATCCATAACCCATAGTATAATAAAATCGCATTTGGCCGTGATTAACGTCTCTCATTTCTGTTAACATTCTATACAAATGAACAGAATCTACCAAAGTCCAAGCGAAAGCGCTCAGCCAAGCGTAATGTAAGCCTATGGCTGTCAGTTTGCAAGTAAATTCATTCGCAATCAGTGGATTTCTCGCTTTCAAAGCGATTAGATACAGTATTTCAACCACAAAGACACAGAAGACTAAATTCTTGTGGATGCTATTGGAATTGGTCGCAGTACCGCGAATAAGAGCCAATATAAGTAAAGCTGATAGTAATAGAGGCAGTGCGAGCATGAATGCACTGTAACTCGTGACATCCTCCAGCAAGGACGGCTCCGGCACGTATTCCAGATCTAAAACATCGGCCAATACCGCAAATGTAGATAACGTTAGGCATGAGCAGTTGATCATCTTCCCTGATGTTACACTCGTGTCGTCGACCTCAGTAGTGCAACCCATTCGACTCCATTCGCCAAACCTATAAGAAATTAACAAGTATTTTACATTTACAACACAAGTATGTTTCCATAGCGTTATAAGGAATAATTACCCTCTTGCCGTACTCCAGTGTACGCATTGTGGATTTGTGCAAGTTTTCGTACCATCATCTTCGCTAAGCCACAAACGTACTTGCACTGGGTACTGAAGTGGAACCCTACTTAAAAATTTGTAACCATTCTCTGAGGGAATCAAAACCGATACAGTTACAACTGGTGATCCAACTGCCACTTCTACTCCCTATCTGACTGTCACGGAGTCATCAAATCTACTCAAATTAAAATATTCATTAAAATATCGAATATTATAAAAGTCTAACAGATGTTTTAATTAATTTTGTACAGTAGTTAATTTCTTTGTAATTTAACATTACCTGCGCGGAAGTAAAGCGCCCAATTCACGGTACTGCACATAACTCAAAACAGCCTTTCCACTGCTTAGACTGTTTTTCACATTAAGGTCTCCTTGATCAACAGTTTTAATTCCCAGTAACTTAAGTGGTATCTGCACTTTTGAGTGCGGATCAAACTTTCTCGGATCAGCCATGTAGTTGTTGTATTTTGGGAAACTTACAGATTGTCCAAGATGACTCGATGATGTTAAAAAGGCTGATGTATCTGGTATAACTACTTTTCTATCAGCTTCGAATGGTCTGGATGTGGAAACTAATAAATCTTCTTTGTACTCCGCTGCTTCGAAGCCGTACAGGCTCTCTGATGTTACAACGTCCAAACCCAGAACTGAAATGATTTTATCTTTTAAGATATATTACTTAAAATAAAATAAAACCTTTACAAATTTGTCAAGATTCATTTTCTTACCAACGTTAGGATCAACAACTTCAAACGGATTTGTGAACGTATCCTGCTGAGAAGCTGTCAGAGTTTTCAAATATTTGGCCATCGCTTCCAAAACTGTGTCAGGGCCATCTCTAGTGAGAGACTCAATCCTACTCCAATTTTCCAGATGTTTCCTTCTCAAAACCGCCCCGGCAATGCCAACCAAATGGGAAACGTAATCTTTGTCTTGGCTGTGAGTTAGATTCAAACCTTCTAAACTTTCTTCATAGTGAAGTAACATAGTAAGCAAAGACTCAGCCACCAATACATCTGCTCCGTACATATCTCTTGTCACATTCACAGCATAGTGTAGATCCATAGCTGTTTGCACAGCTTCGTAAGTGTGAAACGTTTTCAATCCAGCCTCCAGGTCTGCAAGCTTTTCTCTTTGCTTTATGAACGCTTCAGAGGTACAATTGAATAGATCTGGTGGTTGCCAACCAGTAAGTTTATCATCACAAGATCTCGAAGCTTTTCCTATGGCTTTGCCAGGACAAAACGCCAACGCGCTCAAACCAAAATCTGTTCTATTCCACCATAGTCCTTGAGCGTAAGACCTTGGACATCCTGTGTATACCACTTGACAGCCTTGAAGCGTTACTTCAGCTAGAGCAGTTGGACAAGCTGTACACGATCTTCCACTTACACCCGGTCAACATGGACATTGTCCAGTCTCAGGATCACAACGAGGACCAAAGCTTCCAATTGAGTTACATTCACAGGGAATGCACTCCTGTTGTCCTGATGGTTGATAGTGATTTTCTTTGCAAGTACATTCGCCGGTTGTTTTATTACATACTGGATCGTAGCCTCGAGATTCATCGCAGTGACATGGAGCACAAACTGGAGAACCCCACCAGTTTGATGGACACGGTTGTTCGGCTTTGATCTCACAATACTCGCCTGAATATGCAGGAGAATCGCAATCACACTTGTATCCTCGATTCATATTAAGATCTTCCACACAAGTTCCAGAGATACTGCATGGATTAACGTCGCAGACTTGCTCACAACTTTGACCAACGTGTCCTTTTGTACACTCACACTCACTAGATTCCCATTTTTTAACGCAAATCGCAGAATCAGGGCAATCAAACCGACATTCATCTTCTGATGTACACCCACTCTCAATGTTTCTTTCGACTGTTGGCTCCTGTAAAACAGTTTGATTCGTTCCGATGCGTACATCCTGTATACATCCATTGAAGAACGGTAAGTCTGTACCTATTGTTTGATCTACACCGCCGATGAGAATTTTACCTATGTACAAACCATGTAGTTTGGCAAGTAACGGTGAAATCACTGGCCTATTTCGATAATCAGTATCAAGGGAGACTTGTCCACTTTGCCAGATTACTTCTAGTCTATGCCAATCTCCGTCAGCGATATTTGTCCACGTTCTGATAATGTCTGTTCCATCCAGACTTGCAATCAATCGCCCATCTTTAATTGCAAATACAGCTGAACTGTTTTGCCCGATTTGTACACTCATAAGAAAAGTATTTTGTTCCCTTGTCCTCAGACTAAACGCTGTAACCCAAGGTAGTTGAATGAGTCTCAATAGAGGATTAAAACTTAGTAGACCATCACCTCGGAATCTCCATGGTTTTATAATTGATTCGCTGCACTGAGGACCGCTAAATCCTTCCTCGCACTCACATATATATCCGGACCAGATTTCACGACATTTTCCACCATGAAAGCATGGTGAAGAGTCACAAAAAGCTTTCTTCTCTGGACATCCAACAGTTGTACCATTGTCAGCCACAAACGAATTTAAATCAATAAACTGATGGTCGATATAAAAATCACTAATGCAACCCGTATAATCTTTATTTCTGACCTGGAAACTTGATGGTATTGTCGGTAAACCACCTAATTGTAACGGACCCGTAAGATCTAAGAAGCGATGGCACGTTTCAGTAACCAGGTTACAACGGGCTTCTAACATTTGTTCACTTGTGCCGGCACAGGCCCACCTTTGACCCAGTTTTTCACCATATTTTAGAGCCAAAGCTTCATCACAAGTATCTAGAGATACAACGACTGTTCTGTTGATATAAGAAATTTGAACTTCATGCCATTGCCCGTCTGAGACACCTCCAGGAATGCTAGCGGAGGCCCTAGTGACTTCATCGCCTAGCGAGAAGCTGAACTGGATTTGTGAAGAAACAATTTCTAATGCGATGAAATCATGTTTTTCATTGTATCTTCCGTTATACAACAGAAGGCCGTTCATAGCTTCTGTTGCAAACTTCAATTTCAAATGAAATCGATGTCGTTGCTTTAGAGAAGCGAAAGTCAAAAATGTTGATGGGTTAAAACTGCGAGCTTTCAATTCACAAAGGGGTGTTACGTTTTCTAGAGGCACGATCGGACAGCCTTCACAAATAAATCCTCCGGTAGTTTTAACTTGACACTGTGATCCTCTTTTACAAAGACCAGGAATACAAGTGTCGTTATTCAGGGATATCTCACAATTATCACCAATATAATCAGAGGAACATGAACACGTATATCCTCCTTCTCTTCTCTGACAAGTTCCGCCGTTCTTGCAAGGATTCGAGTAGCAAAAATTGACTTCAGTATCGCATAAATAAGATTCTCGGCTGCCAGTAAAACCCTTTGCACACTTACAGGAAAATGTTGTGACTGGATAAATGGGTCTAAAGAGAACGGTATCGCTGCTGGCGAAACCAGAAGCATTGCCAAATTTCAAGACTGTCACACATTCCTCAAAATTCAAACATGGTTCTCTAACGCATAAATTATCGTCGAAGGGCATCACTGTGACCCTGGCTAGTCGTGCCAGAATACCACGATTGAGATACACTCTTTCTTGTAAAAATTGAGGACTATAAAATTCATCGACAGAACCTGGTTCCACTTTACGAGCAGAAAAACTGACGTTAAGAATCTTGCCATGAACGTCTGTATCTTCTTGAACGCTGAATATAAATATGTTTTCTGTCGGACAAGGAATTATTGCAGCTAAGCCATCCAAAAAGTATCCAAAAAGTGGACTCAAAAAGGCTTCAACGGTCATATCATCCAGTCTAACAGTAATTGAGTTAAATAACATCTTATCAGTAATTAGCCTCACGGACAATGTCATAGTGGCTTTTGCTTCGTTAACGCCATCAGTCACTGACACTTCCATGGTAGCGACCCTCGGTACATTTGTATTCAATTGAGGTGACAAGGTAATTTCTCCTGAAGTCTTATTCAATGATATCATATTTGCATTTTTCCCAGCTAGGATACTGTAAACCAGTTTGTCTGTAACATCGGCATCAACTGCAGGGATTTTTCCAATTGGTGTTTGAGGGAAAAAGTCTTTGAAATTATTAAAAATAATTTGGAAGTCCTTCAGCACGGGAGCATTATCATTTACGTCCGTAACAAGAATTTGAACCAAAGCATCTGATCTCAGTGGTGGTGAAGCAGCACGAATTACTAATTCGTACTTTTTCTTAGGCGATTCGTAGTCTAACTCTTCCAAAGTTATTAACTCTGCACGATCAGCACCAGGTCTTGTGTGTAATGAAAAACTATTTGCATCTTCTCCTCCTATAATCGAATATTGAACAACTGCATTTGGTCCTTCATCGGGGTCGTGCGCATAAATTTCGCCAACAGTCGAACCAATAGGTGAGTTCTCAGCAATATAGAGAAGTATTTTGTCACTTTCAAAAGCCGGCGGAGAGTCATTGATATCCTCGATCTTTATTGTAACTGGTACAGACGAAGAGAGGCTCGGAGAGCCTCTGTCAACAGCTATGGCTTTTAAGTTATACCTTTCCACCGACTCTCTATCCAAGGTCTTGGCTGTGCGAATTACTCCAGTGACGGGATCGATGACGAATGCGCCATCTCCATTATCTTCCAGACTGTACCGTACCTAGTTTGAAATAAGAAATTTGTTTGATGAAAGGAGGTGTTTCGGGTTTCAATCGTGTGCAAAACTACGAATCTTGCCGACGTTTCGTGAACATT